>CAIGRK010199438.1:0-18498 GCA_903798315.1 Fraxinus greggii | reverse complement strand
CTTGGATCGAACCCCATTAAATCCATGTATTATCTTTACTTAATTGCACTTTACTTTACATTGTCATTTATATTATGCTATATCTATACTTGAATTAAGTTATCTTTGTATATTTACTTCTCTTATTACACTTGTCATTTATATCTTGTGTATTGAATAGTTTTGACACAAATTGTCGAAAAAGTTTCAAAAATCAATTCATCTCCCTCTTGGTTAGTTATTCTTGAGTTATCAGCATCGACTTCAAGGTTAGTTGCCACCACTTAAACATAGATCTGAAGGCCACGACACATGGACAAAAGAGAAGAGTCCTCAACCCATAAAGGAACGAGGCCCTTAAAGCTGAGGTTAAGAAGTTGATCGAGAATGACTTCATAAGGGAATCTGTATATCTGAAGTAGGTATCCAACCCAGTATTGGTAAAAAAACACAACGGTAAGTAGAGGGTATCATAGATTTCTCAAATTTGAACCAAGCATGCCCCAAGGATAGCTTTCCACTTCCCAAGATAGATCAACCTGTGGACTCCACAGCCGGACATGAACTTCTTAGCTTCATGGATGCCTACTCGGAGTATAACCAAATTCTCATGTTCCCACCAGATGAGGAGCATACTCCCTTTATTACAAACAAATGACTCTATTGCTACAAAGCCATGCCTTTTGGATTGAAAAATGCCGGGGTAACGTACTAGAGGCTGGTTAACAAGATGTTCGCCGACCTCATTGGCAAAACCATGGAGGTCTATGTGGACGATATGTTAGTGAAAAGTTTATGGATGAAGGACCACGTCACCCACCTCGATGAGGCATTTCAGATTCTACGAAGGTACCGAATGAAACTTAACCCTTTGAAATGTACATTTGGGGTGTCATCAGGCAAATTCCTTGGTTATATTATCAACTAAAGAGGCATCGAGGTGAACCCTAAAAAGGTCAAAGAGTTGATAGAAATGAGGTCTCCTCGAAAACTAAAAGAGGTGCAAAGCCTCACGGGCGAGTCGCCGTCCTGAATTGCTTCATCTCTAAAGCAACAGACAAATGCCTACCCTTTTTCAAAATTATCAAAGGAAGAAACAAGTTTCAATGGACAAAAGAATGCGGGGTGGCCCTACAAGTGCTGAAGAAGCACTTAGGTCAAGCACACCTCCTTTCCAAGCCAAAGGACCATGAGGCGCAGCACTTGTACTTGGCAGTAACTACCGAAGCCCTAAGTTCAGTTTTGATAAGGGAAGAAAATAATCATCAACTGCTGGTGTACTATATAAGAAAACACTTTTAGCAGCAGAAGCTCAATATCTTGACATGGAAAAGTTAACCCTTTGTTTAGTAACTGCTTTGAGGAAGTTAAGGCCCTATTTTCAGGCACACAACATCCATGTGTTAACCAATTACCCCCTCAAACAAGTGTTTCAGAAGCCAGATACATCGGGAAAGTTACTTAAATGTGATATAGAGCTCAGCGAATTCGACATCACTTACAAGCCAAGGTTAGCCATTAAAGGACAAGAATTAGCTGATTTTGTGGCTGAGTTCACCCCTGTACCCGACATTGAAGAAGAGGCAGGACCTACGAAGCCTCAGATTTGGAGACTCTCTGTTGATGGATCATCGGCGACACAGGTTCAGGAGCAGGGATCGACTTAATTAGTCCAGAAGGGCACACGCTTACCTGTACAGTGAGGTTCAGCTTCAAGGTGACCAATAATGCTGCTGAATACAAGGCACTACTAGCTGGCCTACGCCTTGCAAGAGAAATGCAAGTGAAGAAGCTCATAATCAGTAGTGATTCCCAGCTTGTCGTCAGCCAAGTGTATGGGAACTTTTTGGCCAGGGACAAGTCCATGGCAGCCTACCTAAAACTGGTAATGAGCTTCATCCTATCATTTGAAAGGTTTGAACTAATACAAATTCCACGATCCCATAATGCTCATGCTGACGCATTGGCAAAGTTAGCAAGTAGCAAGGACTCCGAGCTACTTACCGTAGTTCTAATTGAGCACCTCACCGGCCTTCCACGAAGGTCGGTGAGACGATAATATAGGTAGAAGACACCCTTTTCTAGATGAATCCTATTATATCCTACCTAAAAGATCAGACCCTACCCTTAGGAAAAGAAGAGGCTCAGAAACTCAGAAAAAAGGTTGCCGCTTCATCTTTGAGGATGATGTGCTATATAAACATGGCTATTCATTGTCCCTACTGAGATACATCTAGGAAAATAGGCAGGTTACATGCTTAGAGAGATCCATGAAGGTGTTTGCAGCAATCATGCTGGAGGCTGGTCTCTAGTACAAAAAGTGCTCAGACAAGAGTAATACTAGCCTACCTTAAAAAGGATGCACAACAGTTTGTCAAAAAATGCGATAAGTGCCAGCATTTTGCTACAGTCTGAGATAGCCCTCAAAAGAATTAAGTGTGGTTTCTAGCCACTAGTTGTTTGCAAAATAGGGAATCAACCTGGTTGGACCTCTTCCCAAAGGAAGGAGAAATGCCAGATTCGCAATTGTTGTGATTGACTATTTTACGAAGTGGATAGAAGCTGAACCGCTTGCAAAAATAACTGAAGCTAATACCTTCAAGTTCCTTATCTGCAGGTTTGGGATCCCTCATTCGGTTATAACCGATAATGTAGACAATTCGATAACTAGAAGGTCAGGAGAATCTGTGAGGAGTTGGGCATCAAGAAATATTTCTAATCCCCACATCACTTTCAGGCAAATGGATAGGTTGAGGCTGTGAATAAAACAATCAAGTACACCCTGAAAAGGAAACTTAACGTATGAAAAGGGGCATGGGTGGATGAGTTACCCCAAGTGCTTTGGGCAATTAGAACTACAAGTCGAATTGCAACAAGGGAAACCCCTTTCTCTATAACATATGGGTCCGAGGCTATGAGCCCTGTCGAAGTCGGCCTTCTGTCTCCCAGGCGAATACACTTCAATGAAATAATCAATGATGAGATGAGAACATGCGGAATGGACCTCCTCGAAGAGAGGAGTGATGCTTTTCAGATCAAAATGGCCATGTATCAAAGGAAAATGACCTGGTGCTACAACTCAAAAGTGAAGAAGAAGTCATTCAGGTTGAATGAATTGGTACTTCGGAGAGTAATACTGCCCTCGAAAGAACACGGATCAGGACACTTGGTCCCAACTGGGAAGGTCAATACCACATATTTGAAGAAGTTCGGCCTGGAACTTATAGAATCAAATCAGCCTCATCCTTGGAACGCAGAAAACCTACGCAAGTACTACCAATGATGTAAGACATCCTGAATAAGTAGTCTGAAATTCAATAAATGTGATCCTTGTTATTGTTTTAAATTACGAATCAATATTCTCTCCGCAAGGCTAAGAGCCTCGCTATTCCCTTTACAAAGGCTAAGAGCCTCGGAATTACTTTACAAAGGCTAAAAGCCTCGCTGTTTCCTTTACAAAGGCTAAGAGCCTTGCTGTTTCTTTTACAAAGGCTAAAAGCCTCTTGAAATTATTTCACAAAAGATAAGAGCCTCAAATTTGTTTCATAAAGGCCGAAGAGCCTCCAAAGTATCAGGAATATGATACATTGACCTTCCAAAAATTCAAACAAGCTCAAAGAGAGCATGAAATTAAAAGAGTATGATGATTGAAACTCTCAAGAGAAACTGAAGTTAAAGGTGCAAACAAACAAGCTTCAAAGTATGCCCGAAGTTAAATGTGCATGACCTCATATACTTGATTCAATTTTATTCGCTAAAGCAACCCTGTTCGAAGGTGGTCAAGGCCTGCTATTTGACCTAGTGATCTAATTTGATAATTTGCCTAAGAACAGACCTACCGATATTTGATAGTTTATAAAACTCAAATGGGCTTGTTAAGTGACCCATTTTTTGACCTGATCTCGAAGATTATTGAATGTCTGACCCATCGCTTATTTGTTTGTACGTCAGATGTTGGTAACTTATTGAGGTCAAAAGTTATTAAAGTACAGCAAATCAAAGTTAGCAATTATGTTAGAATAACATAGCAGAAGCGAAAGAACTGCAAGGGGAAATAAAGAAGTTGAATTTCATTTAAGTAAAAATTAGTCCACTAAGCAGAAGATGTACATATAAGAAAGTATACAAAAAGGCAATGACTACATCCTAAGGGGGTGGGGGTTGAAGAGCAACAAATGGCACGATAGCATCAGGGGCCACTTTATCAACTGCCCTTTCAGCTGCGTCATCATCCAACTCAATCACTTGGTCCCCATATGCCGGAGTTTGAGGTTCGGACTCCCTCTCCCCAAGAAACTCAGCCCTCATTTGGGAAGTGTTGACGTCTCGAGTGTTGACCTCCAGCCATTCTATTACTTCTGTATAAGCATACCTCCACCAATACTTACCGAAGATCTGATACGCTTCCATTAAATGAAAGTTGGCAAGGAAGGTCTTCTCAGCATTTCGACTGGCAAGTTCAGCATCACTTCTGATGGTCTCAACTTCCTTAATTAGGCCAGCAACTTGGGAGGTTAATTCCCTAACCTTCCCCTTCAGGACTAAATTTTCTTTATCAGCCTTTTCTAAGGCCTCGACCGCCAGTTTTTGGTGGGCATCGGACTTTTCCACTTGCTTTGTTAAAGAAGCCACTTCACTCTGAGATAAGTGGACCTCTTTCCTAAACTTCTCAATTTCCTCCAAAACGGAAGCGAGTTTCATTGTCTCCTCAGCGCCTTTCTTCTTCTGAGCCTCAGCCTCAGCTTTGGCCACTTTAGTGGCCTCCTTATCCTAAGTCGCTTTGTTCGTGAACTCCTTATTCTTTCGTTGGAGGTTTTTATAGAGGGCCTCTGCAGATGGTAAGTGACTTTGATCTTACGTGGGCCTATACTTTGGCTAGGGGCTGGGCTTTGACAGATCAAGACTGGGGTCAATGGCTATGCCAAAGGATCTCCCCGCCTGGTCCTCCATTGTCGATGGGCTCGGACTTCTTAACAAAGGATTGCCACTTCTCCGTCCAATACTTGTGAAATGCCGTGGCAGCAGTTTGGACTTCGGGAGGAAGAAGGGCAAGAGCCTCAGATTCAAGCTCCTCTTTTCCTGACGCCATGGCAGACTTTAACTTAGAAACTTCCCGAGTGGTGGAGTCAATAGAAGTTCTGGCCTTTTTGGTAGGTTCTTGCCTCAGGGGCTCCACAACAGTTGGACTCTTCTGTCCTCTTGAGGCTGTGGAAATCGAGGTCCCAAAATTTTCTCCCCCATTAGGACCTCAGAGTGAGGAAGAGGGACATCATTACTACCACTTGCCCCATTGGGGGTCGGGATCCTGAACCGCTTCTTGGGTTCTTCCACCAATACTTTCTTGCTCTTATCACGCAAGGAGTGTCATCCCTCTCCCTGAGGAGCAGCTTCCTTGCTGATCCTCTCAAATTTATCCCTCACCTGCTTTTCTCCAGCAGATGAAGGCTTCATCCCCTTCCCAGAAGTGGACGTGGCCACGAAGATGGTGGCCATATTGGGGGTTGGGGGTTTCCTCCTATTGAAATTCTCAGCAATTTCGATGTGAAAATGGTCAAAAATTTTGTGGAAAATGGTATAACTAGAAATTCTAGAAACAAAAAATTCTCTACCTCTCGACGCCATCGAGCAGAAATCTTCGAAGTAACGGGTCGTCTGGACCAAACAGTTGAAGTCTCGAGATCGCCCTCACACTCCTGCCATCTCCCTCTCACCCAAAACCAAGTTTCCTTCCATCCTTTGATGGAAGTAGGCAAGTCGACAACAAAGGAGAAATGTGACCCCCAAGGACATAANCACGAAGATGGTGGCCATATTGGGGGTTGGGGGTTTCCTCCTATTGAAATTCTCAGCAATTTCGATGTGAAAATGGTCAAAAATTTTGTGGAAAATGGTATAACTAGAAATTCTAGAAACAAAAAATTCTCTACCTCTCGACGCCATCGAGCAGAAATCTTCGAAGTAACGGGTCGTCTGGACCAAACAGTTGAAGTCTCGAGATCGCCCTCACACTCCTGCCATCTCCCTCTCACCCAAAACCAAGTTTCCTTCCATCCTTTGATGGAAGTAGGCAAGTCGACAACAAAGGAGAAATGTGACCCCCAAGGACATAAAGAGTACCACCCCCTGGAGTCTCCATTCCTTAAGGATCTAGGTTGGTAGACGGTTTGAAAGACATGCAGGGCATGTCATCTCCTAAGGGGGCTTCCTTCCAGAGGAAGTAGGATCCTACCAATTGGGCCCAAGCGTTGGGCGAACTGGGTAGGAACTAGACCGTAGAGCCTAAGAACTGCTCTGAAAAATGGGTGGATCGGCAAACAAAGCCCTGCCTTTAATAAATATTCACTAATAGCAATGCAGCCTTACTTGTGACAACAGACTCATTCGTCAACAGAAGGGGAAAGAAGTTCTACGTCGTAAGGAATCCTATACTTTTCCCTAAGGTTGGCCAAGTAGGTGGGGTCTACAGAGGATCGAATTTTGGCTGCCCCAGATTATCTCATCATCCACGTTTTCATCCCCAGAAACTGAAGTACCTCGTCCAGCCTCCATGGACCTGACAAGGTCTAAAGTATTGGTTATTTGAAACCCCCGTTTGTGAGCTAACTCACTAACATTTTCTCACCCCCAGAAGATGTAGGAGAAACCATTATTGTTTCAGATCAACCCAAAGTTTAACAAACAAAAAGAAAGTCGCGATTCTTACGGATTTGTCAAAACTTGACGAAAAGAGAAAAAAGCATAGATCAACAAGAAGCAAGAGAAAAGAAATAAACACTCAGAAGAATTTCTTGAACAGGAGATTTGGAGACTTAAAAGTATTAAAAAGCAAAGAAACGAGAATTAGCTCAAAAGTGAAAAAAATCCCTTCTGAAATCCATGACATTTTATAGGCGCCCACACCCAATTCCAACCGTTGGATTGTGGTCCCAGTCATCCAACCGTTCATTTGGAAATTAAATCTGAATCGCTCGCCAGGTTTGGCATTTCACCATCCATGACCCGGATCTGAATGTTTAACTCACGCGCCCTCCCCGCACTTCAAATTCATAGGGGGCGTGGGAGACAGCCATCATTGCTCATTAAATACGGCGACAATAGCGTGTGTTGGAAGTTACACCTTCCCAACTGTCTCTTCTTGAAAATGTGCCAAGATATCAAATCATTGAGGCGCCGTTAATTGTAAGACGCCTTGTTATTCTCAGTGTTATTAAGAATGGGGTCCCTCATAATTAACGGCCTGACCTCCTTTGCTTCTGCCAAACGGCTAAGTGCGTTAGATATATTGACATTATACTTAACATTATAACTTCGGAATACAATCGAAGGGACTGTGCAATCACCTCAGATAACACTTGCATAAGGTCAGACGGAAACAGGTATTTTGAGATATTTAGGATCATAACATGAATCCTTATAAACTTGGGGGGGACTATTACTACTCCTCACCTTAGAAGGCTCAGAAAAGTTATGCCACGAAGATAGAAAGTCAAACGTTGACCCAAGATGTCAGAACACGAAGAAATCCAAACAAGCCGAGGTCCCACCGAGGTACTTGCTGATTATCAAGTCCATGCATTACATAAAATAATCATACATAAACTTGGGGGACTATTGTTACTCATTGCCTCAGAAGGCTCAGAAAAGTTATGTCACGTAGACAGAAAGTCAAACGTTGACCCAAGATGTCAAAACACGAAGAAGTCCAAACAAGCCGAGGTCCTTTTGGCACCAAGAAACAAAGAAAAGAGCTGAATCCATCCGCTTTCAAAACTACCTCAAAGATCTCTCCGAGGCCCTCAACTGGTCCGAGGCTCACGACAAAGATCTCTCCGAGGCCCTTAACTGGTCCAAGGCTCATGAAGTCGACGTTGTTGCCTTATGAAAGATTTGAAGATCTTTATGAAGTGATTGATGTAACGCTTATAATAAAGTTGTCGGTATGTCAGCATATTGTATAGGGTGGCTACCCCCTTTATCAATGTATTTATTGTCACTTACCCATGAGCTTTTATATAATCCACGAGCCGAGCTAGACTCGTTAAATTTTTTTAAGTGCCCAAGTGTCATCCATTGGTTGAGACTAGCCGAGTTTGAGAGCTAACGAGCTGCTTTGCCCTGTTTGTCACCCCTAGTAGAATCTATAACAATTGAGAAAGATAGGTTAGAGCAACGTTAAAAAGAGAGGAGCATCGGGAGCTTGTTGGTTCCTCTTCTAATTATGACCCTAACTTCAGCTCTGTTTCATCATATTTCAGTTTCAATTCTCCTCTTCAATAAGATATTCCTGCTAACTTATGAGGTATGCGTTTATTTGTCATAATAAAGCAATTATGAAGCCATGCATTCTAGATTATATCATTATTAGATGTCCTCCCTCTCTCTCTCTCTCTCTCTCTCTTTCAAGATCGCTTCTTGTTTCTTGGATTGATTGACGGTGTGAAGTATGGCCAAAAGTCAACGCTTTATTTCAACAATGTGATATTTTTTTCTCTTAAAACTAGTGGGTAAATGTGCTTCGCACGATAGTTGGACGTTAATTGGATAATATTAAAAATCAGTGTGTAAATTTTAGAGATATTCATTTGCAAATTGGAAAAAATGAGCAGAAGAATTAATTCAAAAAGTCTTATATCTCTGGTTTAAGAAAAACTGACGCTAGGATATAAATTCGAACATCATTATTATGTATCATTTGAAAGTCAATTAGTGGAAAGTAAAATAACGAAACCTTAAAAAAACTTGTTCAAAAACTCATTCAATCAGTCAAATATGAATGCATTTCTAGCTTGACGATCTCATAAATACCTATTCGAAGAAACTAACAACAAAATGTCAAAATTCGTTAGTAAAAAACTTCAGATATTTCCACAAACAGGATTACAAAAGCTATCAAACTGCTAACGTTGAAATTTGGAAGAAAAATCAGGAAATGGAAAATGTCCAAAATGCAAATCTTTGAGTAGGATAATAAAGAAAAGGTATTCGTCAAGAGAATTTGACTTAAAGAAATGCAAATCCATCAAAAATGTTATTAAATAATATTCTTAAAGTGTACACTAACTATTCAATTTATTCCTCAATTTTACCTGCTCTATGCAAGAAACCCGGATCTCAGTTCCAGAAACTTCATCAACCTTTTCATCCAACAAATCATTGACCTTGTAGGTGACAAGGCCCAAATGGTCAATGGTATTAACAAGAGCTTTAATGCTATAATCTTTCAATGAATTTACAATGCTATTCATTCAAAATTTCAGATAATAGAAGTTCAAAAAAATTGAAATAAAGCATTCTTGGTGTAAAAGAATGGCATGGAATGGTGTGTATTCAACGATTTATAATTCACATATGTTTTTGGTCATCATTTCTATAAGACAACTCAAAATATTCTGCAGCTGCATACAATTGTTCAGGGAGATTCTTCAAATCCTAAGGAAAATATATGTCATAAGAAAAATTTCAAAACCATATATTATGCAGACAGATTCAAAAATAAACTTTTTACGTATAGCTGAAAAATGAAAATCCCAAACATAGTGGCAATCAGATACCAACAACGTTAGAATGGCCAATTACGAGTACTACTTGTTCATTTTTTATTTCAGTGTTTTGTTTCTTCTTCCATTTTTCCTTTTTCTTCCTCCGCAAAGGATTTGATAACAACAAGATGCAGGGCGCACATACATACCATTAACCCCGATCACAAGAAATATTTTTCTTCTGTAATGTCATAATAGTGACTAACAAGATTTAATTCAGATTAAGTTTGAAGATAAATAATACTGACAAAGAATAACCACCAAAGAGCTAAATTGCAATGCCATAATAAGTTATCACAATAAACTGCTTGAGACTATCACAAAAGAGCATGCTCTGCTCCATAGAAACTTCATCATAATTGGCTGGCTCGAAAGGGACAGGCATTGAAGCAGATGAAGTCATTTTTCCAAAATTATCGAGCATTAGAATCATTATTTCTGTTCAACAATCTATGAAGTAGTAACCGAATAGTAGTAAGGAATTCATTTCCTGCAGGAACCATTACCGCCATCATAAAACTCAAGAATTACGTTCCTTATCTTCAGACTTCGACAACAAATATAACATAATTGAATAAGTAAAAAGGAAAAGAAAACATATCCCAGGATATAATGAGTCGATTCCACATTGGTTACCCAGTCTCATATAGCTTCAGACGTAGCATCCTTCAGGGTTGTAGTCCCAAAATGAACAAGTCTTACCTGCATGTGAGTTCAGAAACTTTAAGTGAAAAATCATCATTATAAATTGTACTCCCGAGCCATGCAAGCAATGTACATAGATGTTCAGTTAAGGAATACATATCATCAAGATTCAAGAGTATATCTATTGAAGTTATAGTCAATCATGAAGCCATGAGCTTTAAAAAGTTACTTCCTAGGCATGAAACTTAAAGCAAGATAAAATTCAATCAAGAGCTAGAAATGTGATGTTTAAGTACTTTCAACTCTCACTTATATGAAGCTTTGGTCAATGGACAAAAAATTCAAATCAATTAACCATTCCTCTTCCAGCCTCCTGTGCATTTCCTGCTCTTTGTGTCTCTCTTCTACAAGAGAAGCTTCAGCTTCTTTCTTGGCCTTCAATTCCTTCTCTCTGTCAGCTTGTAAAGCAGCAAGAAATGCACCATCCTGCATGTTTCGGTATTCAATAATTGTAATTCACAATAGAAGGACAAGAGTCTATTGTAAGAATCAAGGAAATATGGAGTTAGCGTGAAAAAATAGAGAAAATGGACATGGAGTTAGCACGAAAAAATGGAGAAAGGGGTGTTGCTTCAAAAAAAAAAAGTGAATTACGACAACGGGAAAATGCGACATGTGACTTGCCAATGTTTTGGCTCTTTTAATATGTAGTGATATTAAAAAAAAAAAAAGACATCGTACGCGCACGGAGACGAGCGGAATCTCCGTGCTGCATAGAGAGGGTCTCCGTACAGCACGGAGACTGTGTGCGCGCACGGAGACCCATGTCTCCGTGTTGCACAGAGACACGGACCTTTATTTTTACACCAACTCTAATCCTAACTATTTTCTTTTTTACCAAAAGTAAAAAATTAAGAGTGATATACAAAAAAAATGGAATGAACAGATGCAAAGTTACTCAAGACTTATATCAAACACCTTGAGACCATTTCCCTTGTGGACAAGAAATGATGAATAAATCTACTGTAACTGAAATATACTCCAAGCATTTCCAATAACATTTTTTTTTCAACTAACGTTACAATTTATTTTATATACAAATCTCAAATTCACCCAAAAAATCATCTAATCCCCATCCTCAAGTTTCTAATCTAAACCATCGTCTGAATTTTAAGACTCAACCATCAAACATCCCATAAAACCATTAAATTCCAACCCACCCCCAAATTAAGAAAATTCTCTTCGGCGAAAAAGGACGACAAAAAAATACCAATTTTCTGCAATCTCTTGATTCTACGACATGTTAGAACATCATCTTCAGCTTCGCATTTGAGCTTCCCAAGACATTCTTCCTTCTGAATCAATCAAATTTCAATTATAGAACCATATTCTCTATACAGAAAACTATATATAAACACACATATTACCTCTCCATTTTTCTCTTCAATTAGCAACTCAAGCTCAGCAGCTGCTGTCGACTAAACCTTGAAAGACCAGCTTGAATCTAACGAAGTTTCACTGTGTAAAGATGTGCAACAGGCGTGAAAGGTGGAAAGGATAGCGTGTGAAGAAATGTTGGTTGGTTGAAGATAGCGTGAAAAAATGGAGAAAGAGAGATGGTGGTTACAGATTGATGAATGATGGGCGGTATGGACCTGTATGGTTTGCGTGGGTTGCGCAAAAAAAAAACTTAATTATGATGATGGGAGACGCCGACACATGGCACAAAGTTTTAGCCTCTTTTAATATATAGTGAAGTGGTGCGACAGTCTTGAGGCTATGCCCAAAACATGGGTTTCATCCACACGATTCCCCTTCCATGGTTGTCCAATATACAATCATTATACAGTGTTATATCAATTCTATTTTAAATTTTGACATCATTGATCTTAATTGTCGAGCAAGGTCAGTCCTGACTATAGGCGGAGTGTGCGAGATCGTCTAAGGCCCTGCTTTGATGAGAGTCTCAAATTATGTAAGGTTAATTAACTGGTTGAAGAAAAACAAAAATTATAATTCCAAAATTATTTAAATTAGAATTATGATATGCAAACACAAATAACTAATAAAACTTGAAAATACGAACATTTTTAATATATTTATATATCACATGAATGTAGATACATAAATATATCAAAGACAATACCTTTATTTGTATATAATTAATTTGACTATTTATCTTTTCAACCCTCGTTTTTCTTTTTTCTTAACAAGAAATAAAATGTTACTTTCCTCTCCTCAAAATTTATGGCCTTTACATTTTCTAATGATCTAATGGTGGGTTTTGCATTTATTCAAGGAGTTGTTACTAAATGCACTAGTATCCATTTCTCTCTCTAGGTTCTTGTATTTCGTTTTATTTATTCATTTTTTAAGTTCTTCAATATCATTGTATTGATTAATATTTTAATTAAAGTAATACTTCTCTATATGTTATGTAATCTATTTTGGAATTTTCCCGATCCACTTATTATTTTTTTTCTTTTTTCATGTTTGTACCAGAGTTTAAATATTGTATTTTGTCTTCTAATGTTTCTAATTATGTTTAATTGTATTCTAAGTCAAAATCAACAATTAAGTTTAAACACATTTTATAGGACCCACAACTTTTTAACCACGTATTCCATCAACTTTTATCAAAATCTGTTAAAAATCTAATTTTAATCTCAATCAAACAAGAGCTTAATATTCATAGGCGCCTCATGTTTGACGTTTGCATGAGGCCCCTAAAATATAAAGGCTGACCTTCTTGTAGAGACACGTTATTTGCAAACTTATTTGCTCGTACATGATATGAAAATGATTTTATCCCTACCTTGTAGTAGAACAATGAGAAGTATCACAAGAAAGAAAAGAAAATTGTACGGTGAGATTACAATTCTAATTCATGGATAAAAGGAAAGTTTGAATGGCTATCATTGTATTGTTTGTACAAGTTAACTCATCTCTATTCATCGCAATTAATTTTTCTGTTTTTGTTTTTTTCATATTTTAATTGCAGTTAAAATTTTCAATTTTTATCCATTGTAGCAATTATTTCTTTAAATTTTTTCGTCGAACACTTATCTCCAACCTTCCATTAATTAGTACGTCTCATCGTTAATAATGATTTATATCAAACATTTTATTTTCATGCTTTGAAATGTGGGAAAAAGATTTTTTTTTCCACTTTTTATTTATTGTTTTTAAAAAAATATGATGAAAAAATAAGTTGTTTTACGTTATTTCAACGAACTTTTAGACATGCTAATTAATGGAAAGTTTAAAAATAACATGACATGAAAATCGTTAGAGACATAAGTGCTATAATAACCAAAAATTAAAAACCTTAAATATAATTAAAATGTGGTGTAAGAAATACAAATTGTGATGTGGATATAGTTACTCAAATTTTAGTAAGAATATATTTTTAGAGTGGCATAGATATATACAAATGGTGGATAAAAATAGCGAATTTTTAACGTCAAATAATCTCTCACAAATGGACATTCGTCATGCAACTTTACCAATGTTAAATTTTAAATGTTAATATTTATATTGCTTCCTATATATCGGAACTTACTTTTTAAGCATATTCAGCTAACCTTAGCACATGTTTGATCCTCTTTTCATGCTTAAAAGATAATGCTCCTTGTACATTAAGAATTACATAAAGTTTACCTACACGATGACAGGACGATATTTAATTTGGCTTTCGCTTGTTTAAAAATAAAAATAAAAAATCAAATCTCTTTCCTCAAAACTTTCAATAGTTACCCACCAAAACCAAAACTTTATAATCCAAAACAAGAAGCCGAAAACCAAACCATTAAAATCACACCCATTTCAAAATCACCTCTTCACGGCCGTTCCGAAATTGACACGACATGGTAATTGACAGCCAAAATATCGTTACATTATCGTGTAGGTAAAATTTTATGTAACTACTCTTGATTTAGTTAAAACTCATATTTCCTTAAAACTCATTTTCAACACTCATTTTATTGGGATCACAACTTTTATCTACTTTACAATTACACATTTCATCAACTTTTATTAAATTTTACTATAAACCTAATTTTTATCAAAACCAAACAGGGACTGAATAAAAAATAATAAGAGTTAATTATGTTTTCAAGCATGTTTAAATTAGAGACATCGTATTCTAAATATGTTTGAATAACTTATATTTTTCTTCCTTTACATTAAAAAATTACTTATTTTAGTAATGACTATTCTCTCAAAGTTTCTACCATGCATCAATGGAGAGGAATTTATTTTAAAACTAACTTATTTACCTATTTTTTTAAAGAAAGAAACTTATTTAACTATTTTTTAAATATTGATAAAAGATGCTCGTGTTTATAGTTTACCCTCAATATATCATTTGGACATGCTCATTATAGTTCATGAGATACTGAGAATATGTTGTAATATCTAAACATGCATTCTGTCCTGTATTATGACTGACTAATACACAAAATAAAATAAGTGGCTGTTTTACAAAAGCTTTTGATAAAAAATTTAACGGACAGTGATACAAATTGATAAAAAATCGTTGTTGGAAAATTGATAAAAGTTATGAATCTCATGAAATATAAAATTCAATTAATTATTGATTTTGATCTTAATTTTTTATTTTCGCAACTTTTTAAGTTATCCTTATATTTTACTTCTTAGCAAAATTGGGATTAGGACCGCTGGTATTTTTAACTCGATGTTTTACTTTATAACTTCGAAGTTATAGATATTTTTATACGTGGATTTTCTCTTTCAGCTATTTTTAATTATATTTGCTTCTTTTAATAATGAATTACCTAACAATTAAGAAAACTAATATAGTTCTTGTTTTGTATGTGCTTACAAGTTGTGAACCTTATGAATACGTACATAATAAGAAGGTAGTACTTTACGAATACTTTCAAAATGCATAGATCAACTTAAATTATATAATTTAAGCTTTGGTTCATAGCAACTTAGCATGATCTAGATGGCGCGTTTGGTTATTTCACATACAAGAGAAAGTAGTTCTAGATTCATGGTCAAATCAGTAATTACACCTAACGTGGCATGCTTATAAGTTTTAAGTTTTGCAAAATATGTTGATGATAAGTGAGTAATAAATTATGAGTCCTTGAAATGTGTGGATAAGGTATATGTTTAATCAACTTTGAGTATATTACTTAACCATTGTCCAACATGCCCATAGCAACTTAGCATGAGCCAGGGGGTGTTTGGTCATATTTCATATTCAAGATAAAGTAGTTCTAGATCCATCAGATTGTCATTTCAGTCATTACAATTAAGGTGGTTTGCTTATTGAGTTTTGAGTTTTACAAAGCCCATGTTTCGACTTCATTATTTTCAAAATACATTTTGAACTCATTTCCATCACATATTCTTCATAAAATAATATTATACATAAATTCAGAATTTTTGTTTATCTTTTAATCACACATTCTCCAAAAAATCAATATTCCAAAATACATTTTCTCCTAAAATCACATTAAGTCCTAGTTTGACAAATATTATTTGGGCAAAATGGAGTTTCAAATAGTGATTTTTTGAAAAAAGTGTGATTAAAAAAATAGGAAAATGCTTTGAGTTTGCGTGCAAAATATTTATTGTGTGAATATTTGGTTCAAAATGAGTATATAGAAAAAATAGTTTTAAAATAATGATTATCAAACGTAAGCTAAAATGGAGCCAAACATGGGCAAAATATATTAATAATAAGTGAATAAAATAAATTTTTAAAATGTGTGGATAAAAAGTATGTTTAATCAATTTAATTTATATAATTTAAGCTTTGCCAAACATACTTATCGCACCTAGAAAATTTCCAAGAGATTCTCTATATTCATAGAGAATATTTAATAATTTAAAGAGCGTTTACAAATTTAGAGTGTAAAAAATTTTAAATACTCCAATACATAGTAATTACAATCGAATCGATCGATTCGCCCCGAGAATCGATGAATCAAACAGTAATTCAGGCCCGTTGCCATTGTTCGGTCCATTCAGAATGGAATCAGACAAGAACTGCCTAAACCGATTTATATTTGTCCCAAATCGAGCGGGTTTAGTTGAAATGTTATTAAATTGGTACATAACAAAATTTAATATTAAAGCCTTGGCCACTATGGTACATGTAGAATGGTAGTAAATAATGTGAGCCAAATTTATATATTTTAGTCAATGTTTGGTAGAGGTTATAATCGATTTTTTTGTAGATTTTGATAAAAAAAAAATTACGAGACATGTGGTTAAAAAATTATGGATCCTATGAAATGTGTGGTTAACATTAATTATTGACTTTAATTTGAAATTTTAATTGGATCTATTTAAACCAAACAGAGGCTTAGTTTTACAAAAATGACATAAAATAACATTTATGTTGCCTTTTGTATTAAAAATATTTTTTAATTAAAATTAGGAATTAACAACGATCCACCGATTGATCCTTGAACTAATGACCTGATGATTTTTGGGTTGATGATCTAGTCAGGTCCGATAACTATGCTCCAACATGTTTTTAATATTTAACACTTAATTTTTCCACTCTCAAAAAATATTTATTATTTTTCATTATCTTTTATTTTCACTAGTTTTCCTCCGAATCTTTATATTATTTTTCTTTATTGAAAATTGAAATATTTCGAATATATTTAATTATGGAGAATGGGTCCCTCGTTATTTTAAAATGTTAATTTAAAAAAAATCTATTGTATCATAATTAAAATAAAAAGTGAATTTGGAGAGTCAAACTCACTTTATATAATAAATATATTTAAAGTATTTCAATTCTGCAATGTAGGAAAATAATATAATAATTTACAGGAAAGTCAGTGGAAATAAAAGATATGAAAAATAATAAATATTTTTTGTGAGTAGTAAANTATAGAGGTTTTTTAATGCTTATTTTTGAACATTTTTCCTCTAAAATAGAGGTCATATTATCTTTTATAAATGCTCTGAAAATAGAGTCTTTTGTAGTTTATTTTTAAGTATGAACTCTTCAAAATAGAGAGTACTAATAATCTCTTTAAAATATTCTTAGATAATAAGGGAATACAAATATTACTTTAAAAAAATACTTAAATACAGAATCATCTATTTCATGTGTTCCGTTGATTGAGCTATATATTAAAGGTATGTTCGGTAGATATTAAAATCGGATTAAAATTGAAAAACTAGCCGTTATTGTTGACTTTTATTAGACGAGTGGGATCCAATAACGACTATATTTTCAATTTTAATCTGATTTTAAATCCTCCCAAACAACCCCTAAGTGTTAAATATAAATAATTTGTCGGAGTACTTGAAATTTTATATTCTCTAAATTTATAGATGGTCTCTAAGATTAATAGCAGAAAATCCCCTTGAAAACGTTTCCATTTGCGATATACACCCTACTTATTGAAAATCGCAAACCTCCTATTTGAAACATTTTGTGCGAAAAACCCTTACCGTCAAATTTGCCTTTAAAAATAAAAAAAAAAATTTAAATTAAAAAGTAATAATTACAATTCAATATCCAATTTTTTTATTCTTTTACAAATTATACCAAATACGATCCTAAATTTTTAAAACTTTATTTTCCACCCCAGCCTACATCATGCTATTTTTTATTTTCCATTTTACCTTAAATTTCTGGCAAACTGATTCTCAAACTCGGGCTGTAATGATATTTTAGATGTGTTCGGTACAGATTAAAAGCCAATTAAAATAGAAAATATAGTCGTTATTGGGTCCCACTCGTCTAATAAAAGTCAACAATAACGGCTAATTTTTCAATTTTAATCTGATTTTAATCTCTACCGAACACGCCCTTTATGTATAAAAAATATCTCTAGCAAATGCAGTGTACAATTGTTGACTAAGGTAGCTTCCCAAATACGTCTGGTCCCTTTTTTCTCACTGTACATCTTTCTATTCACTTTTGTTTTTCCATATCACTTTTGTGAAGGCTCAAGATTGACTAATCAAGAGGAGGATGAATTGGTTTTAGATCTTTTTCGAATAATTAACTAAAATCACGTNATTAAAATAGAAAATATAGTCGTTATTGGGTCCCACTCGTCTAATAAAAGTCAACAATAACGGTTAGTTTTTCAATTTTAATCTGATTTTAATCTCTACCGAACACGCCCTTTATGTATAAAAAATATCTCTAGCAAATGCAGTGTACAATTGTTGACTAAGGTAGCTTCCCAAATACGTCTGGTCCCTTTTTTCTCACTGTACATCTTTCTATTCACTTTTGTTTTTCCATATCACTTTTGTGAAGGCTCAAGATTGACTAATCAAGAGGAGGATGAATTGGTTTTAGATCTTTTTCGAATAATTAACTAAA
>CAIGRK010199425.1:0-11465 GCA_903798315.1 Fraxinus greggii | reverse complement strand
AAGTCCACATGTTCGATTAAAATTCTTACAATTAGTTGATTCCCCTAAGTTCATATTTGACAACTCTACTCGATGGGACAATAGACAAAGTTTAAGACGGGTACTATGTACTCGACCGTAGGCGAAAATTGAACAACTTTATTATAAGATGAGAAACCCAATTTTTCTTTATCCTTCTTTGTCTTTTATTCTGCACACACTTGTCCCTCCTATTCTTCTTCTTCTTCCACCTTTCATCTTCTTCAATTGCCACGATTTCCATCGCATTAATCCCTCGGTTGTGTCACATTTTTCTTCTCTATATAACAGCCTTTTTCCACGGCCAACCAAACCAAGTCCATTCCTCAGAACACCGCTCAATATGACAGAAGATAATCTGAAAAGGCAACCACCACCACCAAGACGTGGCCTATTCACATCTCGATATGTGATCAATGATCGACACAGAGCCCTCTGGACCTTCATAGTCATCTTCCTGGTGTTAGCAGGAATCACAGCCCTTATAGTTTGGTTAGTTTATCGTCCCCATGACCCCAAGTTCAAAGTTGTGAGTCTAGTCATTTATGATCTCAACCTCACCTCCCCACCTTACCTGTCCACCACCATGCAATTCACTGTGGTCACTAGGAACCCTAATGGGAGAGTATCCTTTTACTATGACCAGTTAGCTGCGTTTGTTTCTTACAAAAACCAGATCATAACTCCTTCACTGAGTCTGCCACATTTGTATCACGATTCCAAGAGCACGGTGGCTTTATCTCCGGTGCTAGGTGGCGAGGCAGTACCGGTGTCAGTCGAGGTGGCCAATGGGTTAATGATGGATCAGGCTTATGGGGTGGTGAATTTGAAGCTAATCTTGACTGGGAAGGTTAGGTACAAGGGTGGAGCCATAAGAACTAGGCATTATGGAATATATGTGAATTGTGATGTGTTTGCAGGCTTCAAGCGGGGGTTTACAGGTCAGGTGCCTTTGCTTGGATCATCAGAATGCCAAGTTGATGCATGATCATCATCATCTTGTAATTAATTACGCATATATTACTCATTTTCTGCTCTTTTGTCATTTTAATTTTGAGTGATAATGCATAATTTTCAATGTGTAATACAATGTACCTAATTAAACTTTGATTTTCAAAATTATTGATGGCTGTGTCAAAATTTATTTTAAGTTACTTATTTTTCCAAACTTGTATTTTTCTATTAATGAAATTTACTATTTTGGATGTCTTGAGGACTGGTATCATTTAACTTTATTTTATACTCTGCTAAATAACAAAATAAAAACTTGGCATCTAATTGGTGATATTTTGGAATAGATCCTTGTTATTTTGCATAACACAATGCTTTGTGGTGAAGTCATGAACGTAAAGTGGGGTTTGGTGGCGACATCAGGTTCGTATATAAATGACTTAACACAATTTTTTTTTTTTTTACATTTTTGAGAGATCATTCATTTTCATGAAAGTGGCGACATCAGGTTCTTACATAAATGACTTTAACACAATGTTTTTTAACATTTTTGAGAGATCATTCATATTTACTTTGTTTGACAATGTTTTTGAATTTGTTTGAATAATTTTATGAAAATAACTCCCTCAAAAATTTCTTCCACAAATAGCAGAATCGTGCACCCTTAGTATACAATTAGGTCAAGATATGCATTAATAAAATGGTTTACGTTGATTATAATTACAATATGCTATATACCATCTAATGTGACTAAACTAGGGTTCATATTGTCATATCATCAGAAACAAAGGCTCCAGGGGTTCGAAGGAGCTGAGGGTCGACGCCAAAATGCTTAATAGCAATATTTTTATTCAGTTCAACCCTCAATATAAAATTAGCCTACTATCATATTTATTTATCCTGCAGTGATAAAAATAAAACAGTGTTAGAGATAAACAAGGCAACATGAAAATGACAATCACAAAAACACAAGATTTACATGAAAATCCAATTGAAAAAAATCACAGACAGAGGCATGAAATTCGCTATATCTATAATAGAGTTCTACAAGGAATCTCTCTGGAACAAACTAATAAGTTAGCCCTTTCTTAAAGATTGAGCACCAAATAGAAACTTTATTATTACAATATGATTTCTATTGTGGGTTATAGACATTTGGATTAGCTAAAGAAGGAAATCAAATTGTTCACTTTCTATGCCATTGCTGTGTTGTCCAGCCCATTTGAGGCATTATTTCCTCAAGTTAGCAAAAACAAAGGCTGCGACACTGGTGTGTGGCTTCATTGCATACACCAAAAGGCAAAATCAGACAAGAAATAAGCGAACCTTTAGCAAAATTTTAATTGGTTGACGAAATTTTAATTTATCTCAACTTAGTTTTAGATTTTATCACTCAATCACATTCGGTCACCTAATATTCTCCAAACTAACATAATTACTTAGTGGTCAGCCAAACGGTGACTAATCTTTCCCTTCATTGTTAAATGTTACGCGTTACCTAAAAACAAAATGGAAAATGAAACGAAGTTCTAGACAGTGTTTGTTTGTTTTTTTTTTCGTGTCAAGTCAGCTTAACATAGTCTCTATTAGATTGAATTTAAAATTTTTTTTTTTTCAAATAGTCTGTTTCTACTTACGTGACCATTTTTTAAACAATCTTAGTATTGAGGATGCTGACAGGGACTCTATCAAGCTGACATAACGAAATAGAAATTAACGTTGTCTAGAGTTCAATCTAGATGTAGAGACTCAATTAGACATGCTGACACAACAATGATTCAAGCAATTTAAGGAAAGAAAAATTTCTAGTAAATTAAAGATCATGGTTTTTTTTTTGTTTTGGACTACTATTCACTCTTCATTTTTATTTTATTCACATTTTTTTGCTATTGATAAAAGACTGATGAGAACCATGAGACGAAGGCTAGTAATGATCCGTTGGTTGTGGAAGAAGGACCAAAGACGAGATCGCGAGCAAAGAAGATCAAGAAAGCCTTAGGATTACTTGTTCAAGTTGCATGGGCCAGATTCAAATGCAACGAGCAAAACATCAAACTTTACATTGGGCATGGAAGAAAAACAAGATGTGTGCAATTGTTTCAAGAAAATGAAGAGAAAGGTCTTATGGCCAAACCTACGGCCACATGGTGCAATTCACTCAAAACCAACCCAAGAAGAAAAGAAGCCTACCATGCGGTCGTACCTTAGTGTGCTATACGATCGCGTAGTTCAAAATCTGGAAAATAATTATGATTTTATACTAGTTTGCTATTTTTGTTAGAATTCTACTTTTTGGTAAATCTTACCAAAATTTCGAGATTATCTAGAATTTTATTGATTCCCTATAAATAAATTTTTTTATTCATTGTAAAAAACACACAATTATTGAAATATTATTACGAGACATATTGCTTTCAATTGGTTATTCATCGAATTAAACTCGAACTTATCAAGAATTGATTTTTTGTAATGTTCAACAATTCAAGTGAGGTTCATAGGTTTTGTGATCACATGGTCAACATATTGATTTCAATTGTCTTGATTTTTTGGTTTAATAATTTATTTGATTGAGCTTTCAAGTATTGATTCTTAACTTTCTTGGATTTAACCTAATATTTAGGCTCCAAAATATAATGTTACATCATTTACTTTTTATTTGGGTTTTCATCTTTGTTCTTCGTACTCCTCATCTTCTAAGTCATTCAATCCAATTAAAATATAAAAAAAATTCAGAATTCGTTTGTGCATTATATTAGGGGAAAATTGCAGCTGCGGTCCCAAACATTTCACTTTTTTTGCAAACTTTACCTCAACATTCACTTTGTACCATCCACGGTCCCAAAATTTTCAAATATTCTCACCGTAAGGACAAAATGACGGAAACCGTTAGTCAATCCGTTATCTGACTTAATTTTGACTAAATTCTAAAGGGCAAATGGGTAATTTTAAATTTCTTATATTAAATAATTAAAATATATTAAATTAAAAAACCGAAAAGAAAATTATTTGGAAAATTATTGCTTCTTCTTTCACTTCTTCCCACCCCACTCCCACACCCCACCATACCCTCACAGAAACCAAAGCCACCTGCGTAGCCATTATTGTAGATTCAAGCCCTTCGACGTCGACGACCACCATCCACACCCCACTGCATCGTCGATCTACTTTTAGCAGTTTTTTTCAAGGTTTTGACAATCTCATTAACATATGGAGATGGGGTCTTGGGCGAAAATGGAGCAGAAAAAGGCCTTCTTCTAACAACTGCAGTGGTAGTGCAAGATTTCAATGGGAATGGAAGTAACCCTGCTCCGGATTGAAATGACCGGCAATTGATATCCAGAAAACTATCGGAACCCGGAGCAGGGCCGTGACCCCTGCTTCTGCCACAATACTGATTATGTTTCCTGGGATGATCAACAACTATGGTCTCCATTTGATTCAATCAACCTAGCCAACTGAGTTCAATAAATTACTACTCCATTCTAAACTCGAACAGATCAAAAAATTAGCGCTCATAATAAAAATTTAAAATTCAGCTTTCGCGAAATGATGAAAAAATCTAGATCTTCTCCATAACCACCAGAATATTTTCAAATCAACATCTGTTTCACTATACCCAACCCCTTCATCGAATATATAAATGTATTTGTATGTGTCGCAACGATGAACCCACTCAATCTTCTTCAGTTTCTTCACGCCATGAACATATCGTCGATATGAGTGGGGGTGGGTGGAGGTCGTGGGTACGGATGGGGTGGGGTAGACTTCGTTGTGAGGGAAGAAGTGGAAGAAGAAGCAATAATTTTCCAAATTATTTTCTTTTTGGTTTTTTAATTTAATATATTTTAATTCTTGAATATGAGAAATTTAAAATTACCCTTTTGCCCTTTAGAAATTAGTCAAAATTAAGTCACATAAAGGATTGACTAACGGTTTCTGTCATTTTGTCCTTACGTTGAGAATATTTGAAAGGTTTGAGATTCTGGGTGGCACAAAATAAATGTTGAGGTAAAGTTTGCAAAAAACGAAAAAGTTTGGAATCGCAGCTACAATTTTCCCTTATATTAGTGTGCAAATCAATTTCTTTTCGATTTTTTGGACTCTTTATTGAATTCTCGCCCATTTAGTGAAAAAATACGAAAATCACAAAAAAAATAAAAAATAAATATAGCAATAAAAAATCAATTCCGAAGTCAAAAGCATCCAATTCGAATTCAAAAAATAATTTTTGAATTTATCCTTAGTGTTTCCATTCAAAGTGTGAAATTCCAATTTTCTTGAGTATTGAGATTGAATTAGTTCTTTAAAACGCCTACGAGGAAGTATTGAGTGGAAAAAAAGGCGAAGTAGTGAGACTGCGGAAAAAGTGAAATTGAATGATACACGAGTGTACACATCTGAGACAAATATTCTTCTAGTTTTAGGATGTCTGACAGAGACAATTCTACTTCAAGCAGGAAGAATAATCAATTCATCATGATGGAGGGGATGATACGACAATTTGAAATGTCGTTTGGGGATATGGAAGATAGAATGGATAGACAAGAAGTTTGGATGTAGAGATAAGACATAGTGTGTACTAATTTACATAGGGATCAACCTAGAGAAGTTCATAACATAAGGAGACAAGATAGACGGGAGACTAGAGTGGAGATTGGTGAAAATGAAGCCGGTAGTGGAGTTGATGATGATGCATTTAGTGGAGGCCAAAATAAGAAGGATGAGGAATAGAGGAGATAGGCATGAAAGAAGGGCTAGAGATTATGCTGGAGATGGAGTTGATAGAAATATAAGTAATATTAAAATGAAAATTCCTTCATTCAAAGGAAGGAGCGATACAGATGAATATTTGGAGTGTGAGAAAAAGATAGAGCTAATATTTGATTGCCATAACTACTCAGAGGAGAAAAAAGGTAAAACTTCTTGTCGTTGATTTACTAATTATGCTATCATTTGGTGAGAACAAATAGCAACATCTAGGAGGAGGAATCATGAGAGGTATATTGAGACACAGGGAGAATTAAGGGCTGTCATGAGGAAGATGTTTGTTCTTAATTATTACTATATGGATCTTTATCAAAAATTACAAATCCTTTATCAAGGATTTATGAGTGTGGAAGAATATCACAAGGAGATAGAGATTGTTATGATTATAACAAATGTTGAGGATGATCGAGAGGCCTTGAGGATGATCAAGAGGCCACCATGGCCCGGTTTTTGAATGGTTTGAAGAGTGAGATAACTAATGTGGTGAAATTACATTATTATGTGTAATTGGATGACATGCTTATGTAGTTATGAAGGTGGAGAGGCAATTGAAGAGGAAGTAGGCAGCTAGATATCCATCAGGTTCTAATCCTTCTTGGAAATCGAAGTAGGATGACAACAGAAGTGATGGAGCTGCATCAAAGAGTAGAACAGAGACCCCCAAAAGGAAGAGAAAAAGTTGCTAGCAAAATTACACCCAAGGCGGATTCCCAACCTTCTAGGAGTCGGGATATCAAATGTTTTAAGTGCTTAGAATCGGAAAACATTGCTTCTCAATATCTAAATAAAAAGGCGATGATCTTGCATGATAATTAAGAAGTCGTGAGTGATAATGATGGTGATTATAATAACATGCCCGAGTTAGAGAATGCTAGTGATGGTGAGAAAGTGGAATATGCAGCGAGAGAGCTATTAGTTACAAGGTGAGCTTTTGTGCTCAAATCAAAGTGGATGACTTGGAACAATAATGTGTGTAGTATGATTATCTATGGGGTAGTTGTACCAATGTGGCTAGCGCTATACTTGTTGAGAAAATCGGGATTAACTATGCTAAAATATCATAGGCCTTATAAATTACAATGGTTGAATGAATGTGGGAAGGTTTGGGTGAGTAGACGAGTGTTGGTGAGTTTCTCAATTGGGAGGTATCAGGATGAACTGATGTGTAATGTAGTTCATGATGAACTGATATTTAATGTAGTTCCTATGCATGCCAATCATATTTTGTTGGGGAGACCATGTCAATATGATATGAAGGTGATGTATGATGGGTACCAAAAAAGGTACAGTTTTACTGAAGATGAGAAATCTATTACTCTTGTGTCATTAATAGTAAAAAAAATTTATGAAGATCAAATCAAATTCAAAAGTCGAGAAGATAAAAGAATGAGAGAAATGAGTGTGAGATTGATCTTTCACGATAATAGAGAAAGTGAAAATAGTTAGATGGCTAACTGTAAGAAAAAAGAGTAGATCCACAAAAGAGAAGAAAAGAAAAAGAGTCTTCTGAAAGGAGAGAAAAGTTGAAAGTAAATTTCTTTACAAAAGAGAATGAATTGAAGAGGATAGTAGTTGAGAACCAACCTATGATCTTGTTGGTTTATAAGGAATCACTGATTAACTTCAAGGATTCTAACAAATCTCTTCCTAGTTTGGCTACTTTTTTGCAGGAATTCGAAGACTTATTTTCAAAGGGCGTGCCTAGTAGATTACCACTCATTCAAGGCATTGAGTATCAAATTGACTTTTTACCAAATAAGCCAACTTATAGGAGTAATACCGATGAATCAAATGATCTTCAATGGCAAGTGGAAGAATTGATGAGTAAAGGGTATGTGAGGAAAATTATGAGTCCATGTGTCGTACTAATGCTACTTTTGTCGAAAAAAGATGGAACTTGGAGGATGTGCGTAGACTGCCAAGTAATCAACAACATAACGGTAAAATATCACCATCATATACTTATGTTAGATGATAAGTTAGATAAATTGCATGATTCATGCATGTTTACTAAAATACACTTTAAAAGTGAATAATATTAAATTAGGATGAGAAAGGGAGATGAGTGGAAAATTGATTTTAAAACTAAGTATGGTTTATATGAGTGGTTAGTCATGTCATTTGGATTTACTAATACACCTAGCATTTTTATGAGATTAATGAATCACGTCTTGTGTGCATTTATAGGTAAATTCGTAGTAGTTTACTTCGATGATATTTTGATATATAATAAGAATTTGAATGAACATATAGAACATCTAAAATGTGTGTTTGTGGTCTTACGATAAGAACAACTTTACTCTAATGACCCAGAAATTTATAATATATATGAATCATGTGACAAAGGTGCAATAGATAGATTCTTAAGCATGATAGATATTTATTTTGGAGAGATAAGTTATATGTACTTAGGTGCTCAATAAGAGAATTGTTAGTGCGTGAAACATGAAGTGAAGCTTTAATGGGTCACTTTACGACTAACAAAACTTTAGAGATGTTAAATGAATACTTTTATTAGCCTAAGATAAAAGTTGATGTTGAGCGGGTTTGTAGTAGATGCATCGCTTGTAAAAAGGCTAAATCTAAGATTTTACCACAATGTTTGCATACACTATTACCTCGATCCTAGTGAGTATGGGTTAACGTGTCTATGGATTTTTTATTGAGTTTACCTAGGATTAAGATTGGAAGAGATTCCATATTTGCGGTAGATAGATTTAGTAAGATGACACATTTCATTCCATGTCATAAAACTGACGATACCGCTAATATTACGGATTTATTCTTTAAGTAAGTAGTGTGCTTACATGTGATACCTAAAAGTATTGTATCAAATAGAGATGTTAAGTTTTTTAGTCATTTTTGGAAGATTTTGTAGAGTAAGTTAGAAACTAACTATTATTTTCTACTAGTCGCCCATAAATAGATAGGCAAAATGAAGTTGTTAATATGACTATGATACATATTGCACATTATAGTCAATAAGAATTTAAAGAGTTGGGATGATTGCTTTTCATTCATAAAATTTGCATATAATAGGGCCACGCATTCTACTACTTTTTATACTTCATTTGAAATTGTTTATGATTTTAGTCCACTAACATCTTTGGATTTAATCTCTTCACTTGTTGATGAAAGAGGTAGTTTAGATAAAAAAAAAAAAGGCTGAGTTGGTAAGATCACTCCATGAGAAGGTACGATGACAAATTGAGAAGAAAAATGAGCATTATGCTTCTCAAGCAAATAAAATGCGAAAATGCGTTACATTTGAAGTAGGTGATTAGGTTTGGGTGCATATGAAAAAAGAGCATTTTCAGGCTCAAAGGACGTCAGAATTGCAATCGAAAGGAGATGGACCATTTCAAGTACTTGAAAAGATCAATGACAATACCTATAAATTGGATCCTCCAGTTGAATATAATATTTCTGCTTTTGTCAATATTTGTGATCTTTATCTGTTTGATATAGGTGAAGATTTGAGAACGAATCATTTTCAAGAGGGAGGGAATGATGCAAACAATGGGACAAAGGCTAGCAAGGATCCGTTGGTTGTGGAAGAATGACCAATGACGATCGCAAGTAAAGAAAATCCAAGAAGCCATGAGATTATTTGTTCAAATTGCATGGGCCGAGATTTCGAATGCAACGAGCAAAACATCAAGTTTTACGTCGGGCATGGAAGAAAAACCAAGATAACTGCAATTGATTCATGCAAAGGAAGAGGAAGGTCTTCCAGACAACTATGCGGACGCATGGTGCAATGAAGCTCGCGACCACATCCAACAATCAAAACCAACCCGAGAAGAAAAGAAGCCTACCATACGGCCACGCCTAATGATTTTTTTATTCATTGTAAAAATACATACAATTATTGAGATATTATTGCAAGGTATATCGCTTTCAACGGATTCTTCATCGAATTAAACTCAAACTTATCAAGAATTGATTTCTTATGCCATTTAACAATTCAAGTGAGGTTGATAGATTTTATTCCCCCAATTTAAAATGTATGCATCCGCTACTACAAGAATTAGGTTGGTTCTTGGTTCTTGAATGGGAACCATGCGTACCCGAATGGAACCAATTTTTTTATATAATTTTTTATATTTTACAATATATATGTTGGGTACAAAAATACAAAATCTAAAGCTCTAATTGGGGTAGTTATTTGCATAAAACTCAAGACCCTAATCTTAAGAAATCAAGACCCACTCTTTTTGCCTCTCGCCTCACATTAAATTGTTGTATTTTAGAGGTTAGTATATATTAATCTTTTCAATTTGGGCATTCTATGATCAAAAAGTTCGAGTTAGGGTTATGGTTTAAGTTGAAAACTCAAAGCATTCATTCTTTGCAATTCATTTTTTTTATTATTATTTTCTTATATTATTTACAAAATTAAATATTTTTATAACGTGTAACAATTGGACTTAATATTTTCATAATTTGGGCTGTGGTGTACCTTTCTTATAATCTTTTGAAATATAATTTTTCTTTTTTACTCAAACAGAGCGAGTCAATATGTGGACTGCAATTTTTTGACACTACATAGTTATATATCTAATTAGTATTTTTTATGTCAATTTGTTTTAAGAGTAGAAAAATTTAAGCATTGTCCATAGTTAAATTATTAGTGATGTTATTCATTACTATTTATGTCAAGCACCAGTTTAGATGGCAACTATATGACATTCAATTATAGACCACTTAAATTTATTGTCACATGATTCATTTAATTAAATATATTAAGTGTGACCAACTACATTGATGCTCTACCACCAATGGTATTATATAACATTATTCTTAAATTATACGCTCTAGCATACTTCAATTATGAATCAAATAAGATTTATTAAGAAAAAGTCATATGTTCTCAAACCGTAACTTAAGTTTTGTTGTTTTAATTTGCTCATCTTTTCTTGATTTTAGTCTCCATTATTTTGAGTCATGTAGCTAGACTTCTTATCTTCTTGAAAATTTCTGAGCTGATTTTTTTCCCTTAAACAAATATTGTCGAGCAGTAACATGTTTGGTATACATATCGAATGGTTCCATTGATGAAATAACCTAAATATAATGGGTGATTCTAAGTACTAAATTGTTCGGATCGACTCATCCGACGTCCAAGCTTATAATGTATTAGAGATTATAAGGAAGAAAAGAAAAAAAGAAAGGAAAACATATATAATTATCATTTTAAAAACAATTTCAAATATAGTATATTGTAAAAGGGTAAAAATTGAAAATATATACTTATTGTTTGTTTATTAAAGCATATTCAAGGGAATTTTGAAAAGTAAATTGCCATTTATTTTAAATAGTCATCACGTCTTGAAATTAAGCTCCAACAAACTTTTTAATTTACCTTTGTAAAATATATGGTGGATTTAATTTTCTTCATTTGGGGAGTATTCATATATTTTTGGGATAATTCGATCTCTAACTTTTCAATTTTTCGCAAATTTTACTATAACCGTTCATTTGTTGCATCTGTGATCCCAAATCTTTTAAGAGAGTACGACTGGATGAAAATGAATAGAATCCATCCATTACTTCATTAGTTGTCTCAGAAATTAAGTTGGATCACATTTTTAACAATTTCAAATATGGCAAAATAGTAATTTCATATCTACCCTATTAAAAACTTAAAATAAATAATTAGAAAAATGGAAAAACTGAAACCTTCTTACCCAATACCTCCACCGCACAACCAAACCAGGAAAACCCCC
>CAIGRK010199396.1:0-11387 GCA_903798315.1 Fraxinus greggii | reverse complement strand
TGTGTTTTGACTGTTATAAATATCACTTCACTTTACATTCAATACAACATTTTTAAAAACATTTATTTGAGATATTCTTGAGCAAACCTACATTAATTCATCTTTACCAAATCATTTATTTTGAAAAACTTTTAATTGAACAAACTTTTGAAAATCATTTTACTCATCAAAGTTTTTCTCACATAGCATTTGAGCTTTATTCATTGCTATATATGAACGTTTTAGCCTATTTCTCTTGTGTATTTAATTTAATCATATCATTTATTAAGAAAAAAGTTTCAATTATAAAATCACTCTTCTATTAAATTTGAGGGTCGTTTTGAGGTCCTGTAAAGCTCAATATTGTATATGGATCGATGCTCCTTGTTTGTAAGTCACATGAAGCATTGTAAAGGGTTGGATATACCATAAGTCAATCAGCATAGTAAAAAGGCCTTAATTGTGCCGGACTAATGTATGACGTAAATCATTGCTTTGAATCGAACCTCCATAATTATATTGTTTCCGTCATCTCTTTCTTTTACTTATTGCATTTACTATTTGAATTTATCTATTTGGTCCGTACTTGCTTGTATTTATATTAATTTTACGAAAAAAAATTTAAATAACCAATTCACCTTCTACTTGGTTAGCCATTCTTGGGCCTTCACCAATTATAAAGTCTAACGAGCCAGAAGATTGGGTTAAACATTACAAGGAATGTAAATTGACCAGTCTATTAACAAAGTAGGAAAATCATCATACTTTATTATCAATGAAATTAATTAATTGGTGGATAAAAATAATTCTAATAGTTCAGTAAAATAAATGCAATAAATAAAATTGATTAGTGCAACCCAAATGTAACACCTATGAACTTGAACTATTTATTTATCTATAAGAAGACAACATATCTCAATTAGTACATAAATTGATCCATTATTGTTTATCCCATAATCTTAATCTCTATAGAATATGTCCAATTTTAGAATTTGGGTGTGATCCAAATTCTTTATTGAGAAAAATCGTATTTGAAATGTTATTGTTGAATCATATTCAAGTTTATTTGGCGAATTCTAATTAAATATCTACTTGGAAGCAAAATTGGGAGTCGGAATTGTGTTGGACTTGAAGAGGACATTGGAATGAAAAAATCAAGTTTTTGAAGTAAATGACCTAATAATGAGTGTCGGGACATTTTTGACTGCGTGATTTTTTCTCCCCTACTCCGTTTCTTGCGTTCCACTTCAACTAAAACTCAAGTATGAGGGTTTGGATGTCCTCTATTTGTTCTCTATATATTTGCCTCTTCATTATGATTTAGTAAGAAGTTAGACAAATCATAAACACAAATCTTTGAATTCTTTCTCCATATTATAATAAAATCTTCATTCCCAGTAAATTAATTTGTTCTTGTGTTATTTAATCAATTATTTCATATTTATAATCTCTTATTTTCTCCAACAATTTGGCATTGAATTAAATCTAGTATCATCTCTTCTTTTCAAAACAAATTACTATAAGAGCTTTTGGTATTGAAATTTTTAGGAAGATCGAGGTTTTGATCAAGTTAATATCTCAACTTGATCTTTCGTGATGATAACAATGAAATGTGATATTCTACTATTAGATCTCAATACAAAATTCTATTTGTGACACGTAAAGATGAGAGCAGTACTCGCTCAAATAGATTTGGATGATGCGTTGTTGAGGTTTGACAAGATGCTCACAACTTGGACTTCGGAAGAGAAGCAACAGAGGGATTAAAAGGCCCTATCTCAAATACATCTTCATCTTTCAACTAATATTTTCTAGGATGCTTTGAAAGAGAATTTAGTCATTGCATTATGGTTAAAACTGGAGAAATTATGCGTGACGATCACCTAACTGCTTTTAAGGAAATAGTTGTTAATTTTGAGACCGCAAATATGGTAAAAAAGATTTGGAATTTATTTTAATTTGTTCATTACCCACTTCATATATGTCTTTTAGAGACACAATTCTATATAGTCATGATACTCTTACCATCAAAGAACTTTATAATGTTCTATATTTAAAGGAGAAGATGAAGTATCTCATTGAATGTGAGGGTCATGGAGATGGCTTCAATGTTGATGGTGGTCATTCAAAGGGCAAGTCAAAATCTAATTTTAAATTTTGTAATTATTGTAATACAAATGGGCAATTGATAATGATTGTTATAAGTTGCAGACTATAAATCAACAATCATAAACTTCAGGAGAAACACGTATTACAGAAAATTCTAATGGTAATGGAGAGCTTTTACTTATGTATGACTACAGCTCCAAACTTGACGAGACTTGGATTTTTTATACAACTTACATTTTTCATATACTTCCAATCGGGACTTGTTTTCAACATATGAGGAAGTTTCAAAAAGTGTTGTTATGACCGGTAATAATACACTGTGTCGGATAGCTTTTATTGGTTGGGTTAGAATAAAGATGTTTGATGGGACGGTTAGAACACTTGATGCATTGAAACACGTTCCAAATCTGAAGAAAAATCATATCTCCTTAAGTACTCTCGATTCAAAAAGGTACTGTTATACTATTGAAGGTGGAGTCTTGGAAATTAGTAAAGGAGCATGTGTTTTGATAGAGGGACATTGAAAATCACATTTATATATCTTACAGTGTTATACAGAATCTTTGAGCATTCAACATATCAAAAGAACTCAGGTGGCTTTGAAGTTGGATTTTAAGGAATGCATCTTAATTGAATTTAGAAGTTATGGATAAATCTGACTTGCCATCATCATCAACAGGTAATTGTATTTAGTAGCTAGTAATAGACCCATTTTTGGACATAAGATTCCACATAGGTATAATTTCACTAATTTAGTTGATGATTTGAATGTGGTTAAAGGTATTGATTCTAGCCGAGATCCTTCTTTTGATGCATTTAGTTTTGGTGATTCTGTTTCACGGTTTGTTTCTACCCTTTTTGTAATTTACAAACCCAGTGCTTGAAATTTTGTTAATATTTAGTTATTAAGATTTTACCCCCAGTTGTGGTGGTAAAGGTGAAAAATATTTTTAGTTGGAATTTTGATGGAGAATTTCGTTTGTGTTTAAAAATAGAAATTTATAGTTGTAGCAGAATTTGTCTCCAGGTGGGGAATCTTTGAAATTTGTTCGAATTCGTGTCAAGGTGGAAATTGTTAAAATTTGGGTGTGATCCAAATTCTTTGTTGAAAATATTTAGGATTTCTAATTAAAGTGCACATTAAGAAGAATCATATTTGAAATGATATTGTTGAATACTATTCAAGTTTACTTGACGAATTCTAATTAAAGTTATATTTGGAAGCCAATTAGGAGTACGAATTTGTGTTGGACTTGAAGGGGACATTGGGATGAAAAAGATTAAAATTTTGAAGTAAAGGACTAGAGAATGAGAGCCGTGGTGCCACGACGTCGAGATATTTTTGGTTGGGGCTCTACGGCGGTGCCCGGGTGGCACAGCTGTTTTTCCGTGCACAATTTTTTCTCCTCTACTCTATTTTAGACTTTGTTTCCAGCATTCTACTTCAACTATAACACTACTTGAGGGTTTGGACGTCTCGTATTTGTTCCCTATATATAGTTGGCTATTCATTATGATTTAGTAAGAAGTTAGACAAATTATAAACACAGTATCTTTGTATTATTTTTCATATTACAATAAAATCTCAATTCTCTTCAAATTATTTTGTTTTCATGTTCTTGTGATCAATTACTTAATATTGTAGCTATAATCTCTTTTTTCCTCCAACAATTTGGTATTGGATTAAATCCGGTATCATTTCTACTTTTCACCACCTCTCTATATTTTTGCTTATCGTACCACAATGTATAATCCCATACATAATTTTATATTGTAGGTGTGTTTGAGCCACATTATTTTGGAAGAATGTATTTTGAAATAGTAGATTGATGGATAATGTGTGGTTGAAAAAGAAGGAAAAGTTAGTGATGTGATGAAAAATATTAATTTATTGAAAAATGTGTGGTTAAAAATGAGCAGACGATTAATAATGAAAATTTTAATGTAACTCAAATAGGGATGTGTTCCATAATAAGATTCATCATATCGTGTTCAATATTACTTGCATTTTATCAGTCCATTGAATTAGATTAAACATTATAAGGAATGTGAATCAATAAGTCTCTTATCAAATTAAGAAAATAATTTCATTATGTCCAAATAGATTACGTCAATAACGTAAATTTTAAACAATTTATGTCGAATTTTTAAAAAAAAATTTTGTGAAAATTTACGAAATTATTGACTAAAAGTAATTGGGCTAATCACATAATATATAAGAATTTTTTTCTAAAAAGAAGTGAAAATGTTTGTCGTACAATTTTTTTATAAATGGCTTTTTGAGATTAAAGTACCTTTTTATTCATATGTCTAACACCTTTACGCTTTGTTTATACACCGCCATAGTATGGATCACCAGAATATGCACACTACATCATGGTCATTTTCTGAGACATAGTTCAATCTTGTTCTTGCTCCTTCGACGATCATTGAGTTGCAATAGGACATCTGCAAGTTCTAATAGTCCTCTATATTGGACATAATCCCATATCAAGAATTAATTGCTCATTATAAGGCTTAATACTGGGTCGATGTCCTCACTAATTCTGTAGTACAGGGTCATGGTGGCTTACTTTTATAAAAAAAAAAAAAAAATGAATTTCTTTATTTTTGGTCTTCGCTTATTATAGAATTAATTGTTCGAATCCTTAGTCAGCTAGCCCATAATCTTTTGAGATGAAGTTAGCACTACTTCTCTCTCTAGTAATTCACGCTTGACTCACTCAAAAAGCATATCGTCATTTACTAGTATTAATTTTGTTTTATGACAGGATCAACATAGTTCCCATCATCTGGTGTGTCAACCTTAAATCAGTTTATCGACAGATGGATGAAGCCCTTGTCATGCGAGCATATTAGCAATGTTTTTTTTAACCTCATATCTTATCTTGTATATCATATTAATTATTTCATATTACGAGTCTGCTGATTGTTATTTATTTATTGTACAATAACAGGAAACTAAATTCACTAGGGTTTCAATGATATATATATATGAGTGTGTGTATTGGCTTGATAACAAAGTATGTGCTTATGTTAACACCGTAAAAATACTTTCTTTGCACCCTAGAGAAAACAAATGTTGCCATCGGGAAATGGAATATATATTCAACTCATATCTTTGACAATTGACATAGAAGATCACAGGATCAACAGCATATATACAGTTGGCTTCTAGTCCCTACATGAATAACAAGCATATCTGGCATCAGATTTTGGTATTTTGTGTGCAACACGAGTAATAATTCTTGAATCATCAAGAGACTCTTTGTCCCGAAACTATTTTTGATGGTTCAAATCAGTGGTCCAAAACTAACAGTTGAGTCTCTCTCTCTCTCTCTCTCGTGTGTATGGACACTATTGACTTGACTTGACTTGAAGAAACTTCATGAAAACAACTAAACATGACTTGGCGCATGCGTAACAGTCATAGTTAGGTTTCTATCATAAAGTTATTATTTCAACTCTAAAATCACATAGTAGTTGAATAAAGCATAATTAAATTTATCAATGAGCTACAAGTCACTTTTTAATTGTTCTATATATTTAGTCAACTAAGTGAAATTATCCTTTTAATTGTCGCAATAAATAATACAAGATTTGATGATGGAGAAAACCCTCAACTGGGTAAAAATTCAGAGACCAAGCCAGTAGTTTCCGCTATAGACAATAGGAATTTACAATATGATCCACAATAGAAAACTTGCAAGAGTTGTTGATCTAATTCCTGCAATCTTCAAGACACGCTGGAGCATGGTTTATTCACACCTGCTCTCGATCTTCTAGAATTGTGTATCTCATCAAAAACACCTCATTCTTGTACTTTTCATATGCTTCTGGTCCAACTTCCTTCAAACTTCAGCAATCTTTGAAAGCTATTGAGAATAGTACATTCCTAATAATATTTAGGAAGTTGGTGTTTTGAATTATATGAATTGAATATTTCCCCAAACTTACATGTGGTTGATTGATCTCAAGAATTAAAAGGTGACTCTCAATATTTTGAATGTGGTCTTGAATTTTGGTATAATGATATAATGATGTAAAACAATGTTCAAACACCCTTTTGGACGTTCAAATGGTATGATCTATATATGGGATGAAAAGGGATTGAAAAACCAAGGTTTACAGCAAAATAGACAGACTACTGAACGTCGACCATCACTCGAGCGCCAAGCGATTAGCAGCTGAGCAACCGTCAGTATTTTTATCATAATTATCTCTCCTTTTATCCGATTGACGTAATTCAAAATGCTTTGCAAAGATAACTCAAAGGGCTATAATTCTTCTAGATTTAGCCTTGCAAGTTGAGACTAAAATTTCGGAACATAACTTGTAAATCTTTTTGACACTCTTTAAGTTTCTAATTGCATTTCTTTGATCATATGTGATCTTCTTGGACATCTTGGACTCCTTTAAGAACTATACTACTCTCCAAAAGACTACTTGACTTTTACAATTCTTTTGTAACAATCCTATTCTTTTACAATAATTATTTTGTCTAAAAAATTGTCAATACAACTAAAAACCTAACACTATCAACCAAAATTTTGGATCAAATTTGATGTTTCCGTAATTCTACTTGCAAGAAGGTACCAAGAAAGTATTCTACATTCTAAATTTTTCCCAAACATAAATGGCCCATAAAGAGTGATTTCCCTTTCTCTTTTTCAACAGCTTTCCTTTGGAACCCACAATTACGAGAATCACTGACGTAAATATTACGCCTCTCTTTCTGTGACAGCTTTCAGATTAGATTCGAAGTCCTTTACAAGATTTGATTTGGCCTTTGTATAAGATCCAAGAAAGGTAGCTAGACAGTGTATTTATCAATTGTTATATTAATTTTGTTCTAGTTTCGTAGCTAGTGATGTCGTGGCTGTAATTATTGCTTTTATTAGTTGTTTAGCCCCTGTTTGGTTTTGCTAAAAAAATGATTTTAAGTAGATTTCGAAAAAAAGTTAACGAAATATATGGTTGAAAAGTTAATAAAAAATGTGCTAATAAAATGTGTGGTTGAAAATTAGCTTTGGAAAATAAGGGCCAAATAGTGGCTAAGTTTTGTTTGATTTTGTTATTTTCAAGTCTGATTTTCGAACCAATGTTTCTTCGACTCTTTTAGTACTTTATTTTCATGTTTTAATACAATATTGAGACTGATAGATGTGCACCTGTTGAGTTTGATTCTCACCTACTTCAATAAAAAAAATCAAAATTTTATCAAATATTGATAAGATATCTACGAGATAAACGTAGTGGAAATAGTGATGTTAAGACTAATTAATAAAGTAAAAAATATGAATCAACGGAACAATGAATGAATTAATAGTTAGAAAAACATGTTTTACGCAAATCTAAAGAGGCTCCCATTCATAAGAATGTCGCGGTCAAGAAAGCGAGACATGGACCAAAATAATACGGCCAATGATAGCTGTAAAATATGTAGTTACTTTATACTTTTGTGCCGAGACTAAATTTTTGGAGAAATCATTCATCTTGAATATTGATTTCATACAGAATTTTGTATAAATATAGATATGGAATCTATATCGAATACGTATATGCTAAGGAACTGGATCACGAAGAACTGATATTGATATAGACATAACTTGTGTGTACCATATATATTGAATTTCGTGTATCAAATATGAAAGAATCTGATAGACAAATAGCAGTGCAAAAATGTTATGATCAAGTGGTGGTGGACGGCAGTATGATTAGATACTGTAAATCTTTATAAGGGCCATGAGGGATAGCACACAAGATCCAAGAAACAGTTCATCACTCCCATCATCAAATCTAATGCACAGGATCTGCTCATGGAAAGAAATCAGGACCACACAAAAATTTTAAGAAAGGAAAGATGAAGTACAGTTAATCAGAGAACAAACTTTACATATATTCTGCTGTGGGGTCTTTTTTGTTGAAAATGGAAGCAGATTTATACAACATATGATGACGGTCTTGGGCAACTGGTGAGGAATATAGATGCAGTGCAATAGGAAGATGCTTTACAGACAAAGTATAGATTTATTATACAGTCATATGGAGGATTGGTTTGCATGGGGTGGGGTGTTGCTTCTCAGCTTCTAGAAATCTAGGAGCAATTTTATCTCAAACTTTAATAAATAATTATGGGCATATAAAAGTTAATCTAAGCACGTGATGGGGGCATCTATTAGTGGAGGATACGGAGGCGATAGCTAGATAGGATGGGCTTTTCTTTACCAAGGATTACGACTTTGAGTGTGATTCGCTTAGAGTGGTACAGAATCTGTTAAAAACATATTGTTAGAATTTTGATGTGATCTGAATTTTGTTTGAAGTATTGAAAAATTCTAATTGAAGTGGACGTTAGTTTGGAATGCTATTGAATACATATTACACTCTCAATCATGTTAAAGTACCATAATTATTGACACAATGATTGATATAATGCCACTTAACATTTTATTATTGGATGGTTTAAAACACGGCTATCTTTTCCATCAAATCAACTTTCACCACATAGGATTCTATCAACCCTTATGTCATAATTGATCAGGCAAAGTGGTTTAATTCTTACACTTTTAAGGCCGCCGAGAAAATTAGAAGATTTGGAAAATGATTTTGGATATTTTTTTTTTTTTAAAAAATTCTTCTCATCGAATGAAGGTAAGATACATAACGCGCAAGTGGTTTGTTTCTGTTTACCTTTATGTATTCAATTAAATATGTATACATTATCAATGGACCTTCGGGTTTATCCTTCAAAATGTGAACTCTACTAGATACTTTATAACAAAATGTGGAATTCTCGGGGAATTCAAAATACTATTGATGAGTTCCTTGCTTGATCATTATTATACACCAAAAGAAAGGTGATATGAAGTGTTTATTTTATTGTTATATAATTTTCTATGGAAACTGCACGTATCTTATTGGGTATTTTTAAATACTCGTTCTTACAAAATTTTACAGGTTATTTCGGGTCGATTGAAACTGTGGTAAGATGGTGATTCGGACTGTCGGAGGAATTAAAGAAATAAAAACATTAAGTTTTCTTTTTTCCTTTAATTTATTAGTTAGTTTTAATTGTTCAAAGGCATGTTATTTAATTAGTAATCATGTTTTTTTCTTAGCGATACAATTTCCATGTTTAGCTTAAATTTATGGACATTCTAGTTATTTTTTTATTAAAGAATATTATTTTATCGCTCCACATTTGAGACAAAGAAAATTATATTTTTTGTAACACTTCCAGGTCTCTGAAATTTTGGGGTGTTAAATTTGTAACTTGGTTGATTCTTGGAGGTTGAAACAATAAAAAATAAGAAGTTTCGTTTGTTGATATGTTGAATTGCAATTAGTAAAATCTAATCAAACGTGAGAGGTTAAGGAGTAGTGATTTGTAAATCAACCCTAGATTATACCTTTGGGAAGATAATAAAAGAAAACAAGCTTGGAGGCGTGTGAATCCCATGAGCGAAGAAAGGATACATTTTACTTTTAAGGTCGAGGACTGGATCATCTTGTTGAATGTATAGCGGTAAACTTAATTCTTTACACACACATACACACACACACACATGCGCATGTTTTGCATTGAATGAGTATGAACTTAATTTTCGCATTATGACTTTGAAGTAGTTTATAGACTTTATATAACGCTTTCAATGCTGAGCTATAAAGGCAAGCTAGTTAACTAGATCTGTTTTAGGTGACTTTGGCTGTTTAAGTGTGTTAATGTGTCATTATTTCTTCTCCTTCGTTTTATGTTTGCTCGAGGATTAGCAAAGAATTAAGTATGGGGTGTTTGATTAGTGAGTTTTTACTCATTACTTAATGCCACTTAAATTTGATATTTGGTTGTCTTTGAGTAATTTAGAACGTTTTGATGTGTGTATTCGTGTTGTGTTACAGGTTAGGTAACTTTTGTGAAAATTGCGAGTTCGGAGCGTGAAAATGAACCTAAGTTTATACGAGTGTGGATGGATGGGAGGAGACTTGGAATTAATTTTAGATGATGGAAAGAAAATAATAAAAACAAGGAGGAGAAGAAATGTCAGAAAACGGGCGTTGCAACTCCATGGCCACAACCAAGAAGAAAAAATTACAAGAAACTGGCACCGCACACCAGCTACAATTAGGAAGCAAGAAATTGGCGCCACAGCGCCAGTGACGATAACATCGCGGCGTCATCGACGAGAAATGTAAATACAACCCTAGAGATTACTTTGAAGGTTGAACGACACAAGAGGCAAAGGAACAAGAGATTGTTTGAGAGCAAGAAAGACAACTTCAAGAAAGAGAATTCACGAGTCTAATCAGTTTTTCTTCTTCATGTTCTTAATACTAGATTGGATTATGTCTTTTCTCTTAATCATGACCTAAATTTTAGAATTAGGGTTTGATGTAACCTACTTGAGACGTTTTGATTTTAATATAGTTATTTCTATTAGTTTTCCATGAGTTTATTTGTGTTGATTTTTTTTGGTTAATACTTTCAATTACCTGATCAATAATTGAATAATTTGATACTTTAAATTTCTGTAATCGAGAAAGGGAAATTTAAATGTGGTCTAAGAATAATACAACCTAGATTTTAAAGGTTTCGAGAGAATGTATGAAAACTTTGAAATATATTCCACTTAAGAACCACGAACGTGAATATTTCTTAATTTTAATTTGGAATAGAGATATTGAAATTAAAATATAGAGATACCTATTTGCCACTCGAGAGATGGAATAAAATTAATTTAGGGTTCTTGCTTATAAACTTAGGAAAATCGTGAGAAGTAGTTATATAATTTGAGAAACATCGTTGATAGTTTGGTCACTAGGCTTTCTTACTTTGATGACCTTCTCGTATAACTTGTATTGATTTAGTTCAATTTGTCGCGACATCCTTTTCTAGATTAGTATAAAAACATTGATTCAAAAATATAATCTTTTAAATAAAATAGAGGCTAAAATAATTATAGTATTAAGTAGGAATTTAATTTTAATCCCTGTGGGTTCAAATTTCTTACTTGAACTAATGTTATAAAACTTGACACCTTACACTTACGGTATAACTCACGTGATAGAAAACGCGTGACAAAACTGGATTCCATCTTCTTCAACGTTGTACTCACAAAGTGGTATTTCATGGTATGATTGTACAATCATTAAACTAAACTTCACGGTCCTCAACAATGGATGTCCCTAATTGACGATCATATAATTTCTAATCTCATGTTCTTACCGTCCACTTAATTTGTTCTAAATTAATTTTGTGCTATTGAATATATTTGATAGATTAGGAAAAGGCATGAGAT
>CAIGRK010199268.1:0-10294 GCA_903798315.1 Fraxinus greggii | reverse complement strand
AATTTCTCCAAATCTTTTTAGTGCTGACCATCCTACTGATTACTGATTTCTGAAGGAATCAACCCACCTTACAATTTTTTTTGGTGATACATAGAGTAATATTTATTATATTTTATGATATTTGTTAAATTTACTATGTTTTCCTAATATGATTCTTCCCCCAATTCCTCCGTCCAGGATGTGTATGATTCAGAAATGGACAAAAAATGATTCAAAAGTTGTAAAAGAATGATTAACAAGCTGAAAATTTTATCATGTTTTTGCATCTTTCATATATATGCATCTTGGAGGTATTGGCCATGGTGGAGAAACGTTGGATTGTTGGCTACAATAACATGAACTAACAAACAGCCGCAATTCATTTTCACCAAATTTGATTCCTTCAAAGTGCTTTCGATCTGCCATTTTGTTAAAAAAGAAAAAAAAAATGTCTTAACTTTTGAGGTCGTACCACAAGGCACGCCTCATCAGAATGACCAGTGCGATCGTCATTTGGAGATATCATCATGAGTAAACTAGAGCAATGTTCCATTATGACGTCAGCATCACTCTCACAAACAATCAGAGATAGAAAAGTGTTATCCCTAACTTTAAGCACCACTATGTTCGCCAATTAGGGAAATGTAATAATTGCTTAGGTTTCAAACAGTGATGGCCTAGGTCACATACTACGTCTAGATGTCATGATGGTTTGCCTTAATTGAAGCCCCCAACCAATGAAATCTATTCGAATTGGGCGATAATAGCTTGACAAGATTTAGAACGGCAAACTCCTTTTTTTAGGCCTTTATAAGAGAACAAAAGCATAAGAAAAAGGGCTTATTTGAACGAATTCTTTGTAATAGATTACAGAGCAAATTCTTTGCAATAACAAGCTCTTCTTTGCTAAATACCAACTATTAATACCTTACAATTTCCTTAAACTAATCTAGAATTTCCATGTCGGTTATAATCATCAACAAGTATTAATAACTTTAAAAAAGTTGTAATTAATTATAAATAATTTGAAACCTTTTATGAGCTTATTAATAAATGGGTATGGTTTCGTAAACCGTGGTTAAATGCCAATTTGGCAAATATACTGTTTAATAGAAGCACACATTGAAAATATTATTATAAAAGAAAAAGAACATTTCTGTCTTTATCAAGTTAAACTTTTATTTTTTAAATATTATAATCAAATTCAGGAGTATTTTGTTGTATCATTCACTTTCATTAATCATCCATTGTACTTTAAAAGTGCAATTTTCATATAAAAATCATACTTGAAGTTGAACAATCATGATATATGTACATTACTTTTTTACATCATATCATATGACAACACGTTATTGAACAATTTACAAAAATAAATAGTTTTTTCAATAATGAAATCAGGAAACTTGAATGTTGTAAAAAAATGTACACTTTTAATGTACAAACGATTTGACTTGAAGTTGAAACCTCCTCGTCCTCTTGACTTTATATACCAAACTAAAATCTTTTGTCATGATTAATTCAATAACGCTTGTTATGCCCATAAATTATAGCAAAAAGCTCTGAAATGTGGTTAAAAATTAATGAATTAAAACAAGTAGTTGAATAATTTTGTATTTTCCAGTAGAAGTGGGAAGATCTTTTAATTGAAGAAAGAATAGTTTGGTACATGTAGAAAAAGTAGATGAAAAGGTTGCAAAAGCGAACAAATAGGTGAAAACAAAGGAACATATAACATCAAACAACTTTTTGATGGAGCCCCCCCCCACCCCCACCCCCCAACTTGTGTGTGTGTGTGTAAATAGGTGAAAGATGTAAACCCTTTTGTTGGGGTGGGGTCTCACCGTGTATGTAAATAGGTGAGAAATGTGAACCCTTTTTTATATGATTAAATTGTTTGTATACATTTTGATTGAAATGTTCTAAAATGTTAAAAATATGTCAATTAATTGAAAAATATGTGATCAAGATCAATGTACAAAAATTTGTCAATTTACATGAATGTAATTCAATGAGTAAATTTTTATTTAAACGTAACACGATAAAAAAAAATGTAAGTTCCTTTTGACGGGGGGATGGGTCCTCCATTGGGTGCATTCATATTCGGAATTGATGATTAGTATACGTGTGGCGGTGGGTGTGGTGACTATCTTTCGGATGTCACATTCAACCTTTACGAAATGAAGCGACATTCCATCTTAGCCTCTCCGTGGCGCGTTGCTAACCTGCGCATGCAACTTGCACATTTTCACCCTCATAACAAAACAATTTTTTTTTTTTTTAAAACAAGACACGGACACCTGGCAACTGGCATACAAACAATTAGCCAATTAGGTGTCTGGTTTGAGTTCAGATTTGTATTTCCATTTGTTTTAAGTAAAAAAATTAGCTCATATTCGATCCTCATTTTTTTAAAATTTAATTTTCTCCAAACTTATTTTAGCTACATATTTTCTCAATAATATAATTTTACAATTAAATTATTTTTATTTTAATCATATTCACCAAAAGTCATTATAACAAAACACATTCTCAATAAAAATTGGTTTAAAATACACCGTTTAATTTTGTTAGGTAGGGATTAAAATCTATATTTTAATGTAAGTCGAAGTAACAAATAATTTTAACAATAGATTCACAATTTTTCAACCAAATATTTTATCAAAATTTACTAAAAACTTAATTTTAATATTCTCAAACAGCTAAACGGAAACAGGATTGGGTTAACTCAAACGTGCATTCCACTTTCCAGAAACCGTCTCTCTGTTTACACACCAAAAATAGATCATAACACAAGATAGTGACTTGAAAGCCTCTTTGTTACCCTACTTCAAGTAAGTGGACATAGCATCTCTCTCCACCCCAACCCTGCTATATGCGTCTGTACGTGAGTGAGAGAGTGAGAGTGAGAGTGAGAGTGAGAGTGAGGAGATTATGCTAAAATCTCAAATTTGTACAGAATCTATACTCACCGCATTCATTGTTCTCTCCAAATACCTTGGACCCCACGAATAAGTCGCACACTGAAAACCCACCACCATCAATGGTGTAGTTTGCAACTAATAGCAGTTCAATCCACCAACAATTAACCCCGTACCCCTATGCCTACCCTTACTCCCTCTCCCCCCCCTCACCTCACCACCACACCACATCCCACCTTTCCTCAATAAATAATTGAAAAGCCCAAATCATTCAAAAGCTTCTTCTCAACCTCTGACGACGATAATGTTAAAAGAATATGGTCACTGTAATAAGCTATCATAATCTTGGTCCGTACACTGCTGTTATACATTACGGTAGGTTGGTTGTTTAATTATCTCCCTTTTGACGTGTCCTACTGTCATTATCCTTGCATTCCAATATTTTCCGGCATGCCGACGCCGGTTAGTGCAGCTAGGGCATGCTTAACACAGGAGGCGGTGGCCACTCTCGACGAGGCTGTGGCAGTGGCGCGACGCCGGGGGCACGCGCAGACGACGTCGTTGCACATGGTGTCCTCACTCCTGTCCATCCCCAATTCATCTTTACGTGAAGCATGCACCCGCACCCGCAACAACGCATACTCCACTCGCGTGCAACTTAAGGCTCTTGACCTTTCGCTGAGCGTGTCTTTGGACCGCCTGCCGTCTTCACGAGCGAACAAATTTGAGGAACCACCAGCGTCGAATTCTCTCATGGCAGCGATAAAAAGATCGCAAGCGAATCAAAGAAGGCAGCCTGAAAACTTCAGCTTCTATCAGCAGCAGTATTCATCGTGTTCTTCTGTTCCGGTGGTTAAAGTTGAGCTACGGAACTTGATTATATCAATTCTTGATGACCCTTTGGTGAGTAGAGTTTTCGGTGAGGCGGGGTTTCGGAGTTGTGACATAAAGATAGCTACACTTAGGCCAGTAAACAATTTTCATGGCCACCATCTGTTTGGTTATTCTTCTAGGTACAAACGACCACAACCACCTTTATTTTTGTGTAATTTCAACGCTAGTGACAGTACTAATGAGATAAGTATGAGTAGTAAAGGTTTCAGCTTTCCTTTTATGGGCGGTTATCCTGGGGAAGAGAATTCAAGGAGAATTGGGGAGATCATGGTCAGGGATAAGAAAAAGAATCCACTGCTATTGGGGGTTTCAGCTAGTGATGCTTTAAGGAGTTTCTTGGAGACTGTGCAAAAAAAGGTTGAAGGCGTTTTGCCTGGGATATTAGTTCAATTGAATGTGATTTGTGTTGAAGATGAGGTATTGAGGTTTGTGAATGGGGATTCTAATGAAGGACTAATGAAATTGAGGTTCGAGGAGGTCGAAAAAATGGTGCAGAATAGTGTAGGAAGTGGGGTGGTGTTAAATTTTGGTGATTTGAAGGCATTTGCTAAAGAGGGTGTTTGTGTTGATACTTTAAGGTATATGGTGGGTGAATTGGGGAGGCTGCTGCAGATTCATGCAGGAAAATTGTGGTTAATTGGAGCAGCAACAACATATGAGATTTATTACAAGTTTTTGAACAGATATCCCTCCATTGAGAAGGATTGGGACTTAGAAATTTTGCCTATTACTTCGCTTGGATTTTCTACTGAAGGGTCATTCCCCAGATCCAGGTAACTTTCAATTATGCAGTTATTGTTTTAGGCTATTTATATGAATGTTTATCATTGTTTTAAATTTTATTTTTTATTTCGTTGTATGGGGCTGTAGTTTGTATTAGGATACACTCCTCCATTATGTGCAGCTAAGAACTGTGAACAAGCTTGGTATTTAGCTAATTCTTGCTTTCTGATTGTGTATGTTACTTATTTCTAATTCAAGATGGCAATATTTGTCATTATTCATGGAAGAAAATCATTAGCCTTATAAAGATTACAATTTTTTGTGTCTATTCTATATATGAGATTAGCTGTTTCTTTGAATGTGTTTTGTGAATTAAGTGGGACATGTATTTGGTGAATTCTTGGCTTGAATTTGGCAAATCACTCGAATTTTGATTATTTGATTTGTGATGAGGATGTTGAAATTGATTTTTGTTACCTTTAAATCACCGTATCCTCTTCCCCTGGCAGATCAAAAGTCCTTTTTGAACTGAATTTGGTGTCTTTCAAATGGTTGAAACTTGCATGTTCTCGGAGATTGGGTGATTGTGGGCATTTGTCTATGGTGTGTCACAGATAGTTCATAGATCAATATATACAGGTCAGTCTGCTGTTTGGCCAATGATTTATGACGATAATCAAAATTTAATCTAAATATCTTGAAAAGAATCTTTGCTCTTTGTGGTTGATCATGTTTCAAATAGTCCCCACTTCGACGAACAATTGGTTGAAAAATTCTAGTTAATATGCAACTATTTTCCCCAGTTGTCAAACTTAAGAATATTTTCGCCCTATACTTGATCAGACTAATTTTCCTTGCTTTGTGTAGAAACTTATCAGGCTGCTGACTAAATTAATCTTGACTGCTCGATGTTGTTAACTAGTGTTTCGTATGCCTTCCTCACATCCTTTTATTTTGTTTTTACTGCACTTTGCCTGTCTTGACACTAAATGATTAACTAATGTTAAGTTAATTATTGTTCCTTTTTGTTTCAGATATCTTTTTTAAAATTGCTGATTTTAGACACTATGCTTCATGCTACACATTTTAGACACTCAATTTTTATGGGTTCTTTGCCACTAGAAACACTTTAAATTTGTTAAGATATTCAGAGTCGCCATGCATTAACATCAGGAAGATGGTAAATTTGCTCAGTTCGTTTACCAGGTTGCATAATGTTTAAATTCATGTATATCTCTAATCTAATTTTGTGTTATATATTCGACAATCTTCTGATTTTTTTTGTGTGTACATGGGGATGCCAAGCCTTGTTACCTACCTCTGCTCATATGACTTCCAATCATGGGATGTTTATTGGATTTGATAGTTGTATGATAATGTTAATATTGCAGCTTGATGGAGTCTTTTGTTCCACTGGGTGGGTTCTTTTCTACACCATCTGATATGAAAAGCCCATTGAGCAGCTCATACATCAATGTAGTCCGCTGTCATCTGTGCAATGAGAAGTGTGAACAAGAAGTGACTGCGCTTTCAAATGGAGTATTTACTGATTTGTCTGCGGAGAAAAATCAATCTTGTTTTCCCTCTTGGATGCAGATGACAGAGCACAGCGCACTCAATGGTGTAGCTCCGTTGAAGGTGTGTGTTTCTTCGAAAAATTTTTGAGCTTTATATCCAATATTGACTAATAGCAGTGACTTTGTGGTTATCCCTGATCACTGGGGTGGGCTCATGCTGCTAGAAGAACGCATTGTGAAATTCAGAGTGAGAAAAAATAGAAAAGAAATTAAATTTTGTATGTTTTGTGGATGCTGTTTCGCATCCTCACAATTATGTGTGTGTGCGTGTTTCCTTTGTTTTTATTTGGAAAAATTTAAGTTTACGAGTGCTAATGATTATTTTTGACACCAACTAATCCTTTCTTAAGAAGCCAGGTACTATTCAGCATCGTGTATTAAGTTCACTTTCACGATCAAAATATCTGCGATATGTCCAATGTGTCTTAGTCATTGAGTGGTGGGATTTCATTGTTTTGTTTATGTAAATAAGTGGCTGTTTTCTTCAGTGCAGGTCAAAGATGATGGAATGTTACTAAGTGCGAAAATTGCCGGGGTGCAGAGGAAATGGGATGGTATCTGTCAGAGCCATCACTATAATCAACCTATCCCCAAAATAAACAGCCACCAGTTGGGTTTCCAATTTCCATGTGTTCCGGCTACTCAAGTTGCCGAGGAAAGAAAAGTGAATGCCAGTAATGACAGCAGCAACCATACTTATGCATCATCAACCGAACGTGGAAGCAAGAATAGAGTTTCTTTCTTGTCGACAGATTTAGTACAGAGTTCTTCTCTGAAAGCGTATAGTCCATTGGGTGTGCTTCCAAAGGCCAAGAATCTGAATATTTTGTCGGAATCTGGTGAAAAGCCTTTGGCACTGGAAGATGAGTCATCTGGCCTCAAAAGGAATCCTTTAAAGTCTTCTTCAAGTGCCAGCATCAATAATGGTCATACATCTCCCACTTCAATAACCTCAGTGACTCGAGATGTGAGCCTGCATATGCCTTCTTCTTCTACAGGCAGAGATCCAGAGAAACTGGTGGATCAATGTCGTGTGGCTTGTATTCAAGAATTTTCAGGCGGCTTGTTAACAGATAATCATAGCGATTTTAATCCGAAAGATCCCAAGATGCTTTACAAAGCTCTAATTGAAAGAGTTGGTCAGCGAGAAGAAGCTGTTCAGTTGGTTGTTGAAACAATAGCTCAACATCAAACAAATAATCCAAGCTGCCGCGGAGACTTGTGGTTTAATTTCCAAGGACCCGATAGGCTGGGTAAGAAAAGACTTGCTGTGGCTCTATGTGAAATATTATATGGAAGCATAGAAAGTCTTATTTGTGTGGATCTAAGTTTCCAGGATGCGACAACCCATACAGACACACTATTCAATCTCCAAGGAATGAATACGTATGATGTAAAAATCCGAGGGAAAACTGTCATTGATTATGTAGCAGAAAATCTCATCAAGAAACCATCTGTTGTCTTCCTTGAAAATATTGAAAAGGCTGATGCGGTCATCCAAAATAAATTGTCTCATGCTGTTAATACTGGTAGATTCTCAGACTTGCAAGGAAGGGAAGTAAATGTAAGAAATTCCATCTTTCTGACAACTACGACGTTCATGGAAGGTGGCCAAAGCTTTTCCAGTGGCCAGGAGACAACTAAATACTCGGAGGAATATATATTGAGAGCAAAGGGCTGGCCAATTCAGATGTTGATAGGAATTGATCTCAATGATCATCTAACGAGCCAAAATGCAAGTCAGATAGATGGCACTGATAAAGGATTCTCTAGCCCGATTTTGATGAGAAAAAGAAAGCTTAATGGTACTGATGGAAGTACCGCCCCATGTGGAGGCTTGGAGACGACAAAACGAGTTCACAAGGCATCCAACTCATTTCTGGACTTGAACCTTCCTGCTGAAGGAAGCGAAATATGGGACACTTGCTCTGCAGACCCTGATTGTGATTCCATCTCCGAAAACTCCAGGTCATGGCTCGAGGACTTCATTCAACAAATTGATAAAATGGTAGTCTTCAAGCCTTTTGATTTTGATGGACTCGCTGATAAAATACTTGAGAACATGAAAGAGTGCTTGTGCAAAGTCGTTGGCACAGACTGTTTGTTAGAGACAGAACCAGAGGTAATCGAGCAACTTCTTGCTGCCACATATCTAAAAGGCTGCGAGATAGTTGAAGAGTGGATACAACATGTTCTTAAGCAGGGATTCATAGCTGCTCGTAAAAAGTTTAGCCATAATGCACGCTCTGTTGTGAAACTTGTGTCTTGCAAAGGCATTTCCCCGGAAGAAACACCACAAATTCTCCTTCCTCCTAGAATTATGACGAACTGATTTCTCATACAGAGTTTCCCTGTAATTACATGTATAACGTAATGTTTTTAGCATCTAATTAGCTCTTTTTAGCCCGTTGATCCCATAAAATATTGGGTTTTTTGCAGGCTGTTACCATGTAATTTAGACTTCTAGGACTTGCACCTTTTTTTTCCTTCTCTTTAGCTGGTTCTTGATGCAGTAGTATTTGGTTGTAAAATTATGTACATGTAGCTTAAATTTATGTGTTTTAAGTAATAGTAATAAAATTAAGCCACATTTATTTGCTTTCTGGTCTAAAATAGAAGCATATCATCAACGGCAAATTAAGCAACATTCTCTTTGGTTGCGAGTGTATGCACGAGCTTGAGTAGCTTCTCCACATTGGCTCTTAATACTTGGCTGAATACAGTTGGAAAAAATACATCAATTGAGGAACGAAATACCAATATAGGAGATGGAGAAACTTTTGGTGTTGATGTGGCTTTGCTGGAGAAGGATAATATTAGAGTTCCACATTAGCTGGTGATATTTATACGATCCACTTAATAAGGTGAGGACAATCCTCCCTAATAAGCCAGTTTTGGCGCAATACTATGGTTCTGCTGCCAGATACCCTGCCTTTCCTAATTGGATGAAAACCCCCTCATATGACATTTGAGGTGCGCCCTTTTTTCCTATTTCATAATAAAACATTAGGAAATGACGAATATATCCTTCGGTTCTTTTGCTCTCTGCTCATCCAGCTTTTCCGACATTTCAGTTGCTGCTTTCATTTTAATCTCTGCTCTGTCAAAAAGTTCAATAGTCTCGGCAGGATCCCATTTCGATAGATCTTCTTTCTTGGCCAATACGAAAGACCAATAAAGTTTTTGTAAGTGTTATGCCTTATGTCCAATCAACTTTGGACATATTAGTATTTGGTTGTAAAATTATGTACATGTAGCTTAAATTTATGTGTTTTAAGTAATAGTAATAAAATTAAGCCACATTTATTTGCTTTCTGGTCTAAAATAGAAGCAGTTCATCAACGGCGAATTAAGCAACATTCTCTTTGGTTGCGAGTGTATGCACGAGCTTGAGTAGCTTCTCCACATTGGCTCTTAATACTTGGCTGAATGCGGTTGGAAAAAATACATCAAATGAGGGACAAAATACCAATATAGGAGATGGAGAAACTTTTGGAGTTGATGTGGCTTTGCTGGAGAAGGATAGTATTAGAGTTTCACATTGGCTGGTGATATTTATACGATCCACTTAATAAGGTGAGGGCAATCCTCCCTAATAAGCCAGTTTTGTTAGGTTGAGTCAAGCTCAATATCCTTTTTAATAGATAGAAACGTATAGACAAAGACCAAGTTCGGGCTTACAGCTGAAAATATTAGTGGAAATGCTGAGTTTTACCAGGAGGAATACCTCTGATTATTGTGTCAATAAAATTTTTTTTTTTTTTAAAAAAGGCTATTGGCGCAATACTATGGTTCTGTTGCCAAATACCCTGCCTTTCCTAATTGGATGAAAACCCCCTCATATGACATTTGAGGTGCGCCCTTTTTTCCTATTTCATAATGAAACATTAGGAAATGACGAATATATCCTTCGGTTCTTTTGCTCTCTGCTCATCCAGCTTTTCCCACATTTCAGTTGCTGCTTTCATTTTAATCTCTGCTCTGTCAAAAAGTTCAATAGTCTCGGCAGGATCCCATTTCGATAGATCTTCTTTCTTAGCCAATACGAAAGACCAATGAAGTTTTTGTAAGTGTTATGCCCTAAGTCCAATCAACTTTGGACATAAACACTTTAAATATATATATACGATGTATATTTATGGCAATATCTATTATTTAATTGAATTAATATTCTAATAAATTAAATAATAGAATCCGAAGATT
>CAIGRK010199220.1:0-11086 GCA_903798315.1 Fraxinus greggii | reverse complement strand
CAATATGAAGGATGGACACTCCTTGCCAATAATGGAAAGGAGAAATCAACAATTTTGAAAGAATATATTGAAAAATTTGATATTCATCAGATTAATGCAAGTTGAGGGATTGTCTTACATGCCGACAAAGATAGATGATGACAATGGATATAAAGAAAATGTGAAATAAAGGAGACAGCTATGCACAATAATGGAGAGGTGCACACTAATGAAGAGGTAGGACCGCCTTTAATAAAGGAAAAGAAGATGTAACAGGAAAAGTTCAAAGTCATAGAGAAGCCAATACGCATTTGATAGAATTATTGATTCCACTATATAAATTATTGATAGGAATAATGTAAGAGACTTAATTATTGTNCATCAGATTAGTGGGAGTATTACAACAATCTAAGAATCATGCAAATTAAGAGACTGTCCTACATGCTGAGAGAAATAGATGGAAGATGTGATAAAGAGGTCCTACCATCACCAAAGAATCTTGCTAACTGCATATCAAACAAATGAAAAGGCATGAGTACGTTTGATAAAGATGAAAGAGATGTAACATAAAGACGAAGATGATAGAGAGGATAATGGGCATTTGATAGAATTATTGATTTCATAATGTAAATTATTGATAGGAATAATGTAATCAATAATGTAAGAGGTCAAATAATAGTGCCTCATGTAGTAGTATAAATAGAGGCCTTTGGGCTACATGAAAGGCAGAATCGATTTGGGTAGAATCACTTGAACACTCAAACCGTGAGAAAGCTAAAGATTTTTTTCCTTATAGAATTTATATTTCAATTTTCTAGAAATAGAAAAATATCATTCACATTCCAATCCTCTAAACAGATAGAAATAGATTTCTAAATCCTTATTCCCATAGATTTTTGAAGATCTGATAGAAGATTTCTTTCTTATTTTTGTATCAAACAAAGTTTTTCTTTAACCAAAGTCTAGAAAATTATTCTTAGAATTGATACAGTGAAGAGCAAGTAGCTGAAATAGCGATAATCTCGTGAAAGCAGAAGGTCATTGAAGGGAGTAGATTGCAGATTCAGAGCTCAGAAGGTCACTCATTTTTTAGATAAGGAACCAGATCAAAGTTAAGGTAAAACTACCAGTTCTNACATTCCAATCCTTTAAATAGATAGAAATGGATTTCTAAACCCTTTTTCCCATAGATTCTTGAATATCTGATAGAAGATTTCTTTCTTATTTTAGCATTAAACAAAGTTTTTCTTTAACCAAAGTTTAGAAAATTATTCTTAGAAGTGATACAGTGAAGAGCAAGTAGCTGAAATAGCGATAATCTCGTGAAAGCAGAAGGTCATTGAAGGGAGTAGATTGCAGATTCAGAGCTCAGAAGGTCACTCATTTTTTAGATAAGGAACCAGATCAAAGTTAAGGTAAAACTACCAGTTCTTACTAAAATTAGAACATTTTTTTAAAAAATCCTAAAGAATCGCAGGAATTATTTATCATGATATTTGTTTCAATGTTTGCATTCATAAGTTAATATATAAAATGCCAGGATATACTATAGAATGATTAAATATATTATTAGACAAAATGTTTGAAAAAGTAAAAGATATTATAAATCAAAAAGAAAATATGGATATATTATCTGAAGAATATGAGAAATTTAATAAAAAACATGATAAATATGTTACAAATTATTCTAATTTGTTAGGTCATAGAGTGGAACTATATATTAAAATTAGAAATAAAAAAAAATATAATATAGGACTAATTTTCAAACTTATAATAAAGAAAAGGATATATTATGCAAAATCAAAGAATTCATTTTATTAAGGGCAATTATGTCTTTTGAGTATGTTTAGGTTATTATGGTAAACAATAGAAAAATTTTAGTCAAAATGGAAAATGACAACTTTAAATTGCCTAAACTAAAAATTACCCCCTTGAAATGAGATACTACGATAGGCATAACATTGTTGCGGTAGCAAGTATAATACTACCAGAAAACCCTAACAATCTCATGTGAACAAGTGTCACATTAATTAAATTTTTTGTTGTTGTTCTTGCCTAACGAAATAGACAACTTAAATTTCTTTTTATTATTGTATATCGAAATAGATAACTTATGTAGCTTGTAGTTATTGCATTGAAGTAGATCACTTAAATTTCTTGTTATTATTGCATATCAAAATAGAGAGCCTATATTTCTTCTTCTTATTAATGTTTATCTAAATAGATAGCTTAAACTTTCTTGTCATTATTGTATATGAAAATGGAAAATTTAAACAATATCTCGTTGGATTTTTTTGACCCAAATTATGTTGAATTTTTTGAGAAAATATTTTTTCTTTCTTTGCACGCATTTTTATTGGAAAATACTGAGAAAATATTATTTTCTTTATTTCACGTGATTTTTTATATTGTTTCCATCTTTGTAGCATTTCAAAGGGTTTGACAGCCACCCTTATAAATACTAAACTATTTTCACAAATTTTGTATTACTGAAATATAGAATAACTGTATATGTACAATTAATGTATTTATTTTCTCCATATTAGTCAATTAAATAAAATATTTCATTTCTTTTTCAATTAATTCTTTTCATTTTATCTTATTGTTTGTTTGCGATCATATACATGATATCGTGTCATATATATTACATCGATCTGTTTTATTTCCCAACGAGTGGTATCAAAGCTATTAGTTGTGATTTGTTTGAGGTTTTTGTTATTAATGACAACCATGAAGTATAAAATGTTGCCCTTGAATCAAAATACAAGATTCTTGTTGTGGCAATTGAAGATGCGAGTTGTACTCACGCAGATAGATTTTGATGATGCATTGTTGGAAATTGACAAAATGCCCACAACTTGGACGAAGAAGGAGAGTCAACGGAAGGATCAGAAGTTACTTTCATATATCTATTTTCATCCCTCTAACAATATTTTTCAGGATGTTTTGAAGGAGAAAATGACAGCTACGTTGTGGTTGAATTTGGAGCAATTATGCATGACTAAAAGTCTAACAAACAAATTGCATCTGAAACAGATGTTGTATTCTCATCGCATGGCAGAAGACAGATCTTTGGAAGATCTGGTTGTGTTCAAGTAGATTGTCGCTAAATTGAAGACTTTAGAGATAAAGTATAATGAAGAAGATTTGGTCTTAATCCTTTTATATTCGCTGACCAGTTCGTTTACTTCGTTTAGAGACACGATCTTATATAGTCGTGATACTTTCACCATTGAATATACTTATGATGCCTTATTTTCAAAAGAAAATGAAGTATAGGGTTGAATTTAAGGCCAAAGATGGAGAATGCATTGTTTTTAATGGTGATCAGATAAGGGATAAGTCGAGGTCAAATTCCAATAATCAGGTTTGTTATTAGTACAAGAAGAAATGAAACATTAAGAGGGATTGCGACAAATTGCATGACAAATGTAATTTGACTGCAAATCATAGAAAGCAATCAAATACTTCAGACAAGACAAACATAACCCAAAATTATTTGAGTGTTGGAGATGTTTTGACGATTTCTGACATGGAATCCAAACCGACGATGAGTGAATTTTAGATATAACTTTGTGCGTTCTATATGTATCCCAATTGAGATTTGTTTAAATCATATGAAACGGTGAAACAATATGTCATTGTCATGGGTAACAATGAACCATGTTAGGTAACTGGTATTGGTAGATTCAGATTGAAGCTGGTGGATGGAACATGTAGAACACTTGATCACGCTCGACATATTCTAGACTTGAAGAAAAATCTCATTTCATTGAGAACTTTTGATTTAAAATGGTATGCGTTCTCTAGAGGAGGTGGAGTCTTCAGGGTTCAGAAGGATGTTCATATTGTAATGGAGGGACGAAAGAGATCCCAGTTATACATCCTGAAAAGTCGTGCAGAATTTGTGAACAAACATTAGCACAAATTTAGTACAATGGTGGAGATTCAGTTTGATACTATACCTTTGAGATTTGGTTCGGGGTCCATATTGAAGAATACTACTCAGTCGAGTTTGGATGATATGGGTAATTCCGCTTTGCCTCTATTACATGCGGTTCCACCGTATTTACCTTCTAGGGATAGACCTATTAGAGATAGGTAGGTCGATGCTGATTAGTTGTATATGTGTTTAGTGTTTTTGAAGGTGTTGAGATTAGCTAGGGGCCTTTTACGAAAGCATTGTGAGTTGATTCTGCTGCAGGGTATACTTCAACACTGTTTGGTAATTTTTAATTCTTCGTGAATTTTGGAGAACCCAGTGTTTGTGTTCATATATACCTGTTGGATACCATGGAAGAGGAAGAGTGTTTTTGTATTGGAAAAAGGTTAGTTCTTGATGAAGAGTTCGGATTTTTTCTTATAGTCGAATTTATTTTTTCAGATGGAGAAATCTTGGAGTTTCGTTTGTTGCATTGAAATTTGTGTTAATGTGGAGATTGTTGGATTTTTTTTTTTACCCAAATTAGGTTGAATTTTTTTAGAAAACACTTTTTCCTTCTTTGAACGTGTTTTTATTGGAAAAATATTGGAAAAAAATATTATTTCCTTTATTTCACGTATTTTTTATCTTGTTTCCATTTTTGTGGTATTTTTAGGGTTTGGTATCCACCCTTTTAATTATTAGACTATTTTCACAAGTTTTATATTATGGCACAATTATTGTATTTGTTTTCTCTATATTAGTCAATTGAATAAAATACTCCATTCATATGTCAATTAATTATTTATCTTTTATCTTATTGTTTGTTTGCGATCATATACCTCATATCATCTCATATATATTACTTCGATCATTTTTATTTCCCAATATTTGTATTGATAGAAATTATGGATAACGAAAAAATATCACTACCTAACGAAAAAACAACCATTGCAATTTTTTTCCGGCATGGCAAGATCCTTTCAGTTAAAGGCATGGCTTCTCAAACAAAACGTGGTGAAGATGAATGCATCCAAGAATTATCTCAAGTCATTTCTAAATTAAATTGTAGAAGCCTAATGGATGTGAAACTTCTTTTGAATTATCGAAGTGGAAGTGATGCATTAATGAAAGAACTTACCGATGAAAATGTTATTCAAAAGGTAATGGATACAACTAATGACGATGATCATGATGACATTTATCTTTAGACGTTTCTCGAAAGAGGCATTTCTAGTAGTAGTGATCTTAAACCGCTTTTTAGTACAAAGTGAAAAACATGTACCAAATGTGGTATATGCATACCAAAATATGAAGGATGAGACGGCTATAGATGCATATTTTAAGAAAGAGAAGAATTATGAAAAGAAGTTGTCAAGTTTGTTCTTTTTTCAGGAATAAGTTGTGAAGTTGAGAATAAGAGAATAAAATTTCATGAAATATGTGATTCAAAAGTTGATAAAAGTTATATCATGAAATGTGTAATTAAAATTATTTATCAACTTTGTGCGCAATTTTTTAACAATTTTTTAAGTTGTCACAAACAAATCCCTAGTATCATTTTAATAAAATACTATCATTGATGTGATATTATTGCTATAAAGTGATGATATGATTAAAAACACCTGATGGCAAGAAAAAGAACAAATATAAATATTTTTTAATTCCAAGGACCTAACCCACCAAAAGGGGGACCAATTTAAGTCTGGAAGTATTTAACCCTCCAGATTATACTTTATACTTTACGCTAAAATAGATTGGCCAAGTTCATTGGACTTGTATATTTTTGATATGTTAAAGACAATCGTTTGTTTTTTTAGAAAAAATGAGATAGTTTTACATCGTATCAAAGTGTAAAGAGGTTACGAGATAAAGTCTCACATATGGACGAAGATTAAAATTTGATAGAAATAAATATGTTTCTTCTAAAACGAAGTAAACTTTTAAATAAGGCGCTGAAAATACAATTTAAATGAATCATCTTTATAGCTATTTTGCAAAATATTGTAGCAATGTTAAAAGGTTATATGGGATGTTTCTTAGCTCTATTGTTGTACTTCCAAAGAGGGATCCTTTGAAAATTGAGATATTCGATCGATCATATCGTCAAACCTCATTATTCTTACATCGACCACATGGAAAATGTTAAGGTTTAACTATGAAGTTTTACACTTCTCTCATTATAACAATTCTATGTGCGTCAAAGTTTTTTCTACAAGAAAATGAATCAATCGTTACATTTAAAACCGTAAAAACCAAAATTAATTAAATAAGTAAAAATATCTTAAGTGTAGTATAGAGTGTCCGTTATAATGTCATTAAGTGGCCAGGATGCACTTAGCAAAATGCCATTGGAATTTCACAATATTTTAATCATTGATATTTCTTCCTTACTATGTGCCCAATAGAAAACCATGTACTCCAATCACAAGTGGACATCCCGGCCGCTTACCCCATCCCACCATGGCCGCTGCTTCATTTTCTAGCCCTGTCTCTTCACCTCGAAATCCCAAAAGCTGCCACTCTTCGAGAGACACCTTCGATCGGTTGATTTTTCAGTAGTCATTAATAAGATCCACCTATTTAGCACCTAATGTCACCCTTTCTTCTAAATTGCCGAAAAACGTAATTCAGTTACACACAATTGAGTCCATCCTGAATTGATCAATCACTCACCGTATATCGAATATAAATTCTTTCTTCCCATTTTCTTGATTTGTCATGGATTCTGTTCAAGAAGATCAGCAGCACATAAATGGATCCACCAGGAGCATAATTTTCGGGAAATACGAGATGGGCAGGCTATTAGGCCAAGGAACTTTTGCCAAAGTCTACTATGGAAAGAACCTCAAAACCTCCGAAAGTGTTGCAATAAAAGTGATCAAAAAAGATGAGGTGAAAAAAGAATGCATGATGGAGCAAATAAAGAGGGAAATATCTGTTATGCGATTAGTTCGACACCCCAACGTTATTGAACTCAAAGAAGTGATGGCAACAAAGCAGAAAATCTTCTTTGTAATGGAATACGTAAAGGGTGGTGAGCTTTTCGCAAAAGTCGCGAAAGGGAAGCTGAAAGAAGATGTTGCAAGAAAGTATTTCCAGCAACTGATAAGTGCAGTTGATTTTTGTCACAGCCGTGGGATTTCACATAGAGATTTGAAGCCTGAAAATCTTCTTCTTGATGAAAATGAGAACTTAAAAGTATCTGATTTTGGCTTATCTGCTTTGCCTGAACAGTTGAGAAATGATGGACTTTTGCATACACAGTGTGGGACTCCAGCTTATGTGGCCCCTGAAGTTCTTAGGAGAAAAGGTTATGATGGTGCAAAAGCTGATATCTGGTCTTGTGGGGTGATTTTGTATGTACTTTTAGCAGGGTTTCTTCCATTTCAAGATGAAAATGTGATGAATATGTATAGAAAAATTTTCAATGCAGAATTTGAGTTTCCTCCGTGGTTTTCATATGAAGCCAAGAGATTAATTTCAAGACTTCTGGTGGCCGATCCTGAAAAGAGGATTTCAATTCAAGGTATAACGAGAGTCCCTTGGTTCTGCAAGGGTTTCACTAGGCCTATTGCCTTTTCAATTCAAGAACCAGTGGAAGAAAACTTTCCGGAGCAAAAGGATGATGATTCTGAGAGTAAGACATCATCTCCCCCTTTTTATAATGCATTTGAATTTATATCATCAATGTCGTCCGGATTCGACTTGTCAAGCCTATTCGAGAATAGGAAAAAATCGGGTTCTCTTTTCACATCGAAATGTTCCGGTTCAGTGATTATGAGCAAGCTGGAATCACTTGCCAAGAAGCTGAATTTTCGAATTGTCATGGCCAAGGATTATAAGATGAAGATGCAAGGAGTTTCAGAGGGGCGAAAAGGGAAATTGTCTGTCACGGCCGAGGTGTTCGAGGTGGCACCAGAGGTGGCGGTGGTGGAGTTCTCAAAGTCTGCCGGAGACACATTTGAGTATAAGAAATTATACGAGGAGGATTTGAGGCCTGCCCTAAAAGATATTGTCTGGAGCTGGAAAGGGGAATGTAACAACCAGGAGTAATTAGGCCATGAAACTATTTCGTTTATTCCAGTCTGATATATTATGAAGTTTGGCTTTGTAGGTACAATTTTTTGTATTGTATATAAGTAAAGACAGTTTTATTAGGGTCGTACATAGCAGCGTTGGTCCGGGTTTGTTGAGGTCAGTACTTGTTCTTGCATCGGTCAAGTTTTGTGCAATGCAGTTTTAGTTACACAAATTTTTGGGTTTATAATAATTTTGCCTCTCCGTGTTAAATTATGAGTGTATGATTTAGCCATTGTTTGATTTTGATAAAAAAATAATGAAATGTATAGTTCAAAAGTCAATAAAAATACAAGTACATGGCCATCGTGGCCTTGTACGTGCCAAGGGGGCCAGCTTGCCCCCGGTGGTAGATGTTGCCTCTTCATGTTAAATTATATGATTTAGTTATTTTTTTTATTTTGATAAAAGTTAATGAAATAGTAATTGAAAAGTCAATAAAGATACATGTACCGGGCCCTAGTGGCCCCGTACATGAAGCATAAGTCTTCAAAGTTGAAATAAAATTGTGGGTTTCATAAAAATGTTTAGTTGAAATTAATTATTGAGTTTGACTTTAATTTTTTTTAAAAATATTTAACAAAATATGGAGTTAGTGTTGAATACTCGTTTAGACTTTTTTTTTTTGTTGACGTAGGAACCTGCAGCCGCTACCCGTCAGCGGAGTCCCGATCACTGTGAGTGCGCACTAGGTAAATCTCGTTCCATGTGTAGTAGCCTGCAAACTATACAGGAGAGGTAAACCGCACTAAGTAAGACCGGTGCGACGAGGTCGACCGAGAAAATATTGACAGAGAATTCGAACACGTGACATTTGATCTCCGCGTTCACCTGTTCCATCAATTCGATCACCCCGAAGGGATTCTCCTTAAGACATTAGCAGCACTTATGGTGGTTTTGGAGTTGGCGGCAGTTGAGGTGGACTTAAAAGTCAGCATCATTAATAGAGTGGATATTGAAGGGAATCAAACCTTGCATGTTACCTGACAGATTTTCCTAAAATGGAATTTGAGCGATAATTGAAATTCAACTATGCCTATTTTTCATGAAAAACTACAAGGAGAAACAATAATGAATCTTACGAAATATGTGAATAATAAATATATAGTATTTATGATTGTGTTACCGAAATTAAAGTTTTATTTTGTCTAAATGAGAAAAGAAATTTATAAGCTACTTTAAAAAAAGAAAAGAAAGAGAAGAACGAAAGAAAGAAGAACGAATAGAGACTATATGAATATGATTTAGTTCTAAATATATTTATTCAATTCACTAATAAATTTACCAAAATATTCTTAACAACCACAACAATGAGTTGCTAATATATGATTTCAAAATAGTTAAACAAAGTACTCGTGTGCTTGGTCAATTTAATGGAAATAAATTTAAGTTTGATGTTATTGTGGTATCAATATACTTTTAATTTATCTCTTAGTAAAATTTCTAATAAATGTTTAACAAATATTATTTTACCTAGTTCATTATATTAGAAAAATAGTGTTTGATATTAATATAGACGTCCAAAACAAATGTGCCTAGAAATATATCATACAATTTGTCCAATAGAAACGAAATTAAAGTAAAAGAGCGAAGAGTACTCACCCCTCTTTTTTAACTTTCAATTTCAACAATCAGGTTTTAAGTTTATTATTTCACAAATCAGGTTATAATTGAATTACTTAATATTAAATATATAACATATTAAAAAACACTATTTCACAAACCAAGTTGTATATTCAAGGTGTAGGATCTGGCGATGATGGATTTGAGGTACAAGTGGTGGTGGTGATGAAGTTGAAGTGAAGGTGATGGCAAATTCTATGTAGCGGTGGTCGTTGTTGTGGGTTGGATGTGGAGGTGGGGGTTATCGATTTAAGGTAACATGGCAACTTGGATAGCGTCGGCAGTAGTAAAATGGGATGGGGTGAGGTGAGGTGGGTTGAGATAAAGAGTGATTGTAATCAATTAATTGGGTAATTTGTACCAATAAATAATATATAATCGATAAAAATGTGTGATTAGATTAAATATGTAATTGTGATCCATTAAGTTGTGTCTTTACGACTGTGACATTGTTAATTTGTGATAAGCATGTGATCGTTATTTGTATGATAAAATATAGTTCATAAAATTTTATCAAACACAAAATGTGATCACCTAATTTTTTAAAAGATTTCATCAAGTTTTTAAAATTTGAAAGTGTATCTTGATAGCCCAAGACTAGCTAACCAATAGAGGGGGTGAATTGGTTATTAAAACTTTTCTGATAAATTAACTTAAAAAATCAAACACGCAATAACTAGATAGAGTAATTTAAATAGCAAACATAAATATGAAAACAATAAGTAAAAAAGGATAGAAAGTGCAAACGATATAATTATGGAGGTTCGATCCAATGCAATGATCTACGTCATCCGTTACCAAGCTCTCCAGCACGAGTAAGACCAATTTCACTATATTAATTGACTTGTGGAGTTTCGATCCTTTTACAATGTTGAGCCTTTCGAGACCTCAACACGACCCACAATTCAAGTAAGTTTACAAATGAAAGCTTCTCTTCTTAATAAATGATGATTTCAAGGTTGAGTAGAAGAAGAGAAGTAGGCTAACACTTTAATGGATATCAATGAATGAAGTTCAAGTGTTAGGTGTGAAAATCTTTGATGTATGGGATGATTTACAAGAATTAATTTGATCAAAGATTTTCAATAGCAAAATGATTTGATAACAAATGATATGAGAATACAATGTTAGCTCAAAAGGAATATCAATTGAATGCTCAAAGTTGGGTATTATGAATGGAAAATGAGTTGGTATTTATAGAAGTGGAAAATGTCAATTTCTCTACCAAACCGGACGATCCTATCCGAACGTCCTGTTCAGAAAACCGGACGACCCCATAAATTAGCCGTTTGAAACTTGTCAAAATGGTAGAAAAATCGACTGTTGTTGGTGAACCGGACGTCCGGTTCGCTATCCTGACTTTCGGATGACCAGAATTTTCTGGGTTAAAAAATTTGTTTTGTTTGCATCAAGTAAATATTTTTCATGACATTTTTAATAGATATTTCGAAGTACGTACGGTTTAATGGTATTCAAGATTAG
>CAIGRK010199207.1:0-10570 GCA_903798315.1 Fraxinus greggii | reverse complement strand
TTTCATGTTTTGAGAAATAGTTTTCAAAATGACAAAAAGAACGCATTTTTAGAAATTTCAAAACAGACACTCAAAACACAAAACACAAAAAGAATTCAAAACCCAAAACATAAAACTGAAACACAAAAAGAATAGCACCTAAGCAACCAAAGACACGCAAGTGAGAGTAAGAAGGTTTACTTCCAAATAAAATTTCATATGAAGTTCTATTTTATAACAGGGGTGTAGGAGTCCTATTTATTAAATGCACAGCAGTCATCACACATTCATTCCAAAATTACATAGGAACTCCAGATTGAATCCTAAGAGCTTGTGTTATTTGCAAAATGTGTTGATATTTTCTTTCTACCAAGCAATTTTGTTGGGGTGTGTCAACGCAACTCTTTTGGTGAATAATACCCCTTTTTGAGTAGAAGTCAGGAAGAGAGAACTCAAATCCATTATCACTACGTAAAACCTTGATCTCAGCGGTAAATTGTGTTTCAACTAAGTTGGAAAATGAGGTCAAACAGAATTTGACATCTAATTTTCTTTTTAACATATATGTCCATCTACTTCTAGAAAAATCATCAACTATGGTCAAGAAATATCATATCCCATCATGAGCTCTACTGCACAAGGTCCCCAAAGGTCCACATGTATTAAGTCAAATAATTGTGAGGTTTTATGTGTGCTGGTAGGAATAGGCAGGCGATATTGTTTTGCAAGTGGACAGGCATGACAAACATGAGCGTTCATTGATTGAATATTAGAAACTACAACTGGATCTTGAATAAGTTGAATTCTGGAATTAGAAATGTGGCCTAAACAATAATGCCACAGATCAAATTCTATAGGAGAATGCATAACAGAAGCTGAAATCATACTATTCTTAATGAAATAATTAGAAAGAGAGTGCTCAAGATCAATTGGAGACACCGAGCTAGGATGCAGGTGATATAGGCCGTGCTCAACTTTACCCTTCCCAACCATTGTCCAAGATTAAAGGCCTAGTATAAAACATACATCAGGTAAGAAAATAAGACAACAATGTAACTGTGAAGTAAGCTTTTGAACATAAATTAGATTAAAAGTAAAGGAAGGGACCCAAAGGACATCCTGCAAAATTATGGATTCAGTTATCTGCACAACTCCTATATGTGTGACAGGAGACATGGTCCCATTTGGAATCCTAACTGAGTATGAAACTGGAGAAGTTATGGAAGTAAAATAGGAGATGCTACAGATCATATGATCTGTAGCACTAGTATCTATAATCTAAGTAGGTTACGGTAGCACAGAACTTTGTGTGTTGTGAGCTGAAAGACAAAGTGATATATCGGATATGGATGGTGAAAGAATAAGTGTGGAGGACACTTTTTGAACATGATTAGCAGATGGTATAGCAGTAGCGGACCCCTTGGCTTTGAACAATGTAAGCAACTTTTGATATTGACTCTTGCTTAGTGAAATTGGGTTGGCATCTGTAACATCTTTGTCATCTTCATGTTGGACCGAAGTTTGATTGGCATAAGCTCCAGTTGGTTTCTCTTTACCATGAAGCTTATGGCCTAGGAGATAGCCATTTAGTTTGAACACTTTTTAGCAACATGACCTACCATATGACAGTAGTTACAGATTGGTGCCTCAGCATTACTTACCTTGGAACAAGAATCAAAATTGTGACATGTAATTTTGCAATAAGTACAATATGACCTTTCCTTTTTAGAGCCAGATGAACTTACAACAGACATGGTGTGACCAGAAAATTTTCATGCAGCAGTGCAATAGATTCAACACAATATGTAGGTGAATTTATTATCCGTTGTCTCTCTAGTTGCTGAATGTGGGATAAGACTTTAGTTACAAATGGTAAGGGGTTGATTAACATGATCTGGTTACGATCATTAGAATAAAACTTGTTCAGTCCCATCAGGAACTGTATCACACAGTCTCATTGATACCTTTCTAATATGAACTTTAGTTTGCCACATGCACATTCAAGTAGGTGATTATTGAGAGCTCGTCCCATAAACTTTTAAGTCTAGCATAGTACGATAAGGCCTTCTTCAATTCATAAATCTAAGAACCGTTTTTTTGAGAAAATATCTCCCGTAACTCTGTCAAGTTTTCATTCGCACTATCCACAAAAGCCACACTAGACCTAAGTTGTTGGCTAATGGAGTTGTAAATCCAGGACACAATCATGTTATTGCAACGCTCCCATAGTCCAAAAGAGGATCATCAAGAGTTTTGGGTTTCTTTAGAGTTCCATTGTTGAAATCAAGTTTATTCTTAGCTCGTAAGGCTCGCTGCATGGCTTGTGCCCAGGTTTCGTAGTTTACAGTGGTGAGCAGTTCGGTGACGAGAACTGTTTCGAGGTTGTATGAGGTCTCCAATCAATATGGATTGGAAGGATTTGCAAGATTGGTAAGTGGATTGGTGATGACGTTGCTCTCCTCCGTCAATGTGTTGTTATCCTTTGTCATGTCTTTGATACCATGTAAATAATGGATAACTTGGAAAATGAAAACAGAGGAAGATAAAATGCAGTGATGAAGAATGAAAGTTTCTGTAATTTCACTATCTAAAATGATACAAAATATGTAGTATATATACAACAATGCTAATTTAGTTGGTTACAAAATATTCTATGCAAGTAAATATCTAACTAAAATTATAACAGAATTACACATTAACAAAATTACACATCAGCAAGAGAATCTTCTGGAAGCTTCCTTGTGTCTGGGCTAATTTGTGTATCCTCCAATATTCTTTCCTTTATCCACCAAATGCCTTCCTCCATGTGGACTGACTCCGCCTCTCCCTCCGACTTTTTTTCAAATTCGAAAGCCCAACCACATTACCAAAGTAGAGAGGGATTTGCAAAGAATCTCAGGTTTAGAGAACAATGATAAAGGATTAACGTTTGAAGAGAATAACCCTATTCCATTTCAAGAAACTGAGAATATCAAAGGCTCATAATTGAATCTCGAGAAAAAAAAAAAACAGCCTAATATACATAAGGAAAATCAGAATCAAGATGATGGTGCTATGGAGAACATTGCAGTCACGGTATCAAACCTTTCACTTAATAATAGACTTGGTCCAAACCTTTTATTTGTATAACCCACGGTACCAAACCTTTCAAAAATTAGCACTTGGAGTCCAAATTGAGACCGCTAGTTGACCTAAAAAATAATTTTGACCAAAATTACAAAGGGCAAAATGGTAACTTTACAGTTTTAATATAAAATACAATTATAATAATTAAATAAAAATGAAGAAGAAGAAAAAGAAAAATAAGGGTGGTCTCCTTCTTTCCCACCCTCCCTGAAAATCATCCACTGCCACAGAATGTCGGCATCACCGTCGAGCCGATGCCTTCTTCCTTTGCTTTTGAACTTCCATTTTCACCCCCATCTTCCCCTGCTATTGTCACCCTTTCGACTTGCTCATTCATGTCAACCACAAATCCAAGTGCCAACAATCACTCTTTTCACCCACCACCTAATATAACTCCTTTATTCCATAGCCAACACCCAATTAACAAATATCAATTGAATTCGAAAAAAAATCCAAACGTTCGCTTCCATTTATTCTCTCTAACTGCCCCCTGCATTCACCCTTTATCTTCTCAAGTTGAGTGATGCATTTTCCATTTACCGCAGTCATATAAAAATCCCAAAAACCCTGAACCTCGTACCTTCCATCCTCTCATTTTCCCCAAAAAAATAAAAAAAAAATACAAGAAACCAAGGCATAGCATATCAACGGCTGGATTCGCCTATGCAATCAGAAGGGTCTCTGGAATCGGAAGTGACCAGTCTAACTATGAGATGGAGGTGTTGTAGAACGAGTTGACTCAGATGAGTGAGATGGTTGTGCATTTAGTATTGGAAAGGAATCTTATGTCAATGTTTGATGCTTTGCAGGTGGATTGATAGGCTGAGATGGTTGAGGGGAAAACCAAGGGATTGTAGAGTAATGTAAAGGATTTGTTGAATGGGAAATTACATGCGAGTAGAGCAAGAAATAGAAAAATTACAGGTTGAATATAGTTATAGAGGAAGCCTTTTGGGTGGCAGTTTCGATGCCAGTGTTAAAGGTTGGTGGTGGCAACGACGTTGGCTGTCGGCCGCTATCGGTAGATAGGGTGGTTTTGGAATAAGGGGTTTAAATGTGGTACGAGAAGAAGGAGTTTTATTTAATTATTATAATTGTGTTTTCTGTGAGAAAATACAAATTCACTATATTACCCTTTTAAAAATTAGTCAAAATAATTGAAAGTTTACTAATTAAGTGAAAAGTTTGGTATCGTGACTGCAATTTTCCCTTAATTTTTTAGTGAACTTCCACTCAGATTTAATGTCGCACATTTGCCCTTGTTTGGTTTGGCTACAAAAAAAAAACAAAAAACAAAAAATCATATTTTTAGTAAATTTTGATAATTGATGAAACGTGTGGTTGAAAAATAGATAAGAGTTGCGGATCTCATAAAATGTATGGTTGAAAATGAATTTAAAGAAAAAATAGATTTTAAAAAATTAAGATCACACTGAGATTAGACGGATTGTGTTGAATTTAAATATTACAATTCAAAAATGTAACTTTCCTAATAATAAATATGACTTGTAACTTGAAAAGAAGTTTGGTTTTCATTTTTTTTAAAGAAAAAAAATATTACTCATTTTAAATACAATCAAATTGATATGAAAAATATAATTTAGAAAAGAAAATATTTTCCTTAATTTGAGGAAACGAAAACCTACTACTCATAAAGAAAATGTTTTCCTTAAAAATAAGAAAAATTAAGGATATTTTTAAAAGTTGGAAAATATTTTCCATGAAAAAATAGCAATTAAACACTTGAAAGTAGGAATTTGAGTAGAAAACTGATATTTTCTATGGAAAATAAATATAATCAAACACATCCATAATTTTGCAAAGATTTTGCTTGTATTTCTCGTCATGACAAAAACTCGTAGAGAATAAGTAGATTTGTTGAAAGAGTTACAAGTTAAGAAAAATAATACTATCTAGTGGCTCAAGTGTCGGCATATGCCATATGTGATATGATATGCAATGTTTAACATTACAGGGCTAAGTGTTTGTTTTGAGTGCTTAAATTAGAACGTTTTTAATTAAAATTGTTGTTGGACCAGCCTGAATTATAATCAAGCTTTGCCAAACATGCACTAAGCCACCGTTTGGTACATGTATTTTGAGAATATATTTTGTGAAATTAATTTTTTTGAAAAATATATTGTTAAAAAGTATGAAAAAATTATAAATTCATCTGCAAAATTATTTTGCCCCTGTTTGAAAAGCATTATACAAAAATTATTTTTTCTACGTATTCATTTTCAATCGCATAATTAAATAATAAAATATTTTACAAGTAAACGTAAATTCAAAATTTTTTCTTACTTTTTAATCATACATTCGTCAAAAAATCATATTCAAAACTTTGTTTATAATAAATAATGATAATCAAACACCCCAAATTACTCTTTTAGAAAGGCCAAACACATTTTTGAATTCCACAGAACTTCGTGCAGACAAACCAATGAACCATCTCCCAAAAGAGAACGAAGTCTCTCTCTCTCTCTCTCATCACAAAATCACCATAAACACAAAACCCTAGGTCGATTCCTATTGAGGGCCTGTTTGTCATCTATTATTTGAAAATATTATTTTCTGTAGTAACATTCTTCACTACACATTCAAATAATAAAATATATTACACACAAATCAGTAAAATTTCTTTAAATCTTAACCACACATTCTTCAAATAATACTATTCAAAACTCTAATTTTATTCCCTTAATGATACAAACAGGGCTAGTGTCAACACAAGCAAACTGACGCACAATCTTCACTACCGCACTCTCTTTCATGCACGCGCACACATACCCAGAAGAAAGCAATGAAAAGGAGCAACCTGATGACGATTCTGATCAAATCCCGCTAATAATCATATTTTTGGGATTTTTTTATTAATTAATGGCGACGTCGAAGTTGGTGCCGTCGCGGCATTTAGGTCTCAAGAGAAAACTCCCTGCTTGCGCTTCGGGTTCTTCTACGAGGTTGGTTGATTTCTTGAGAAATTCTTATGTGGATAGTGATCCGGACTCGGACTCTGAACCGGGTCCTGGTACGGATCGGGACCCAGCTTCGGAGGGGGAAGGTTCTAGTACTTTGTTGAATGCGGAGATTACGTTGCTTGATGCCTCCGGTGCTGTGACTCCGATAAGTGATTGTGGAGTGGGGAACGTGGAGCCCCCTCGTGCGATTGGGAAGACGGTTGATGATGTCTGGAGGGAGATTATGACGGGAAAGAAGAGGCAGACCGAGCAGTTGCCCAAGCAGGAGATGATGACTCTGGAGGATTTTTTGGTGAAGGCAGGGGCCGTGGAGCGTGAAGCCAGTGGGGCGGGGGTAGGAGTGACTGTGGAGGTGAAGGAGAAAATGATGAGTGGTGGGATTTATGGGCATGAAAATTCCCCAGTGGTGGGAATGGCAATTGGGTTAGGGGTAGGGGTGGACGTTGGGGGTTTTGGGAACGGGAGAGGGACAGGAAAGAGGAGCATGAGCTTGTTGGAACCTTTGGATAAGGTGGCACGGCAAAAGACAAGGAGCTTGAGCTTGTTAGAACCGTTGGATAAGGCGACGCAACAAAGGCAGAGGAGGATGATTAAGAATAGGGAGTCTGCTGCAAGGTCGAGAGAGAAAGCAGGTAAAAGAAAGTTCATTCTCTTTTAGTTTTGGTTCGCCTAATTTTCTTGTTTCTGATTAATTTTTTCTTGTTTTTGATTAATTTTGTGCTTGATTTAGGCCTATCAAGTGGAATTGGAGTCAATGGCAGTGAGACCAGTGGAAGAGAATGGGCGGCTTTTGAAAGAAAAGGTAATTAAAAGCCGCATTAGTTTGTACTTTGAAAAATGAAGATCTTGACATGCTCCATGAATATACGTTTACAGGACTGTTTTTGAATTGCTGAGATCTGACTGCTAATTTTTAGGTTCAAATAAGGAAGGGGATTTAACTGAACTTTTGTCTTAAACATGTGACCCACAAGGGCATTTTTCTAACTTGGAGAATAGACTGTATCACAATGCCTTCTTTTGTCTTAAAATTCATTTTTTTGTATCTGCTGAGTTTTAACTGTTTTCTGGGTGTCTTTGATTGGTTGTTATCTTTATTGACCCACCTTGACATGCTGTTGGTTTTCTGCTTCCTTTAAAAACTTGCGACAGCCCAAGTTTCTATGTTTTCACGTGGCATGATCCCCTAGAACCACATCAAAGTATTAACTTTGTTATTATCTATCAGGATATGTTTGTGTAACATGCTCTTTGTGAATCAAGTCTACTGGTGTACATAATATGTATATCTTCACAATTGGTTGTTTCACAGCACTTTACGTGTTGATTTTGGAACTCCTTGACGTCATCTTTTTACAGCACTTAATGTGCTTTTATCGATTCGGTGCCATGCCATGTAAATAAGCAGGTTTTGTATACACGTGTGCATGTCTCCTGGTATTGGTACCAAAGTGGATCTATGTTGTTTTCTAAATAGAAAAAAAAATAGTTCCTATAAAAACTAATTGGAAGCAAGAATAATGAGAGTTGGATTTCAGTCTCTTATGTTCTCATTATCTTTGCCTTGTATTTGAAGTTCTAAATCATGTCATAATTTTAAATTACCATTTCATTTTGTAAAGTTGAAGTCAACACAACTAGGGCTGGAGATGAACCGACCCAAAATTTTCGGGTATTTAATAAATGGAACCGTCGAGTCCAAATATAATTATGAAACCGTTCGGGTTCGGTTCGGTTCCGTTCCATAATTAAATTTTTTAACATTTACAGCAACACTACATAAATAGAACTAATGACATGTTCATTCGTAACTTTTACAAATTCACGTAGCCCAATTTAAAAACATATAAATAACAAGCTGTCCTATAAGATTAATTTAATGTATACAAATACCAAAAAGTAGATACTAAAAATTAATTTGGCTGGACTTAGCTGNGTTCGGGTTCGGTTCGGTTCCGTTCCATAATTAAATTTTTTAACATTTACAGCAACACTACATAAATAGAACTAATGACATGTTCATTCGTAACTTTTACAAATTCACGTAGCCCAATTTAAAAACATATAAATAACAAGCTGTCCTATAAGATTAATTTAATGTATACAAATACCAAAAAGTAGATACTAAAAATTAATTTGGCTGGACTTAGCTGATTTTTTTACTTAATTTGCTAATTTATTTACAAAAATTAAAATAATTTAATTAATCCAATATAAAAAATTATTTAGATTCGGTTCTTCAGTTCTTGGTTTAGAATCGAGAACTGACCCAAACCCATCGGTTCTCGATTCAGATATTCGTTCGGATATTTAACTTATGAAGAACCGCTCGGTTCGGGCTCGGTTCAGTCCGGTTCAGTTCGGGACTTTTGTCCAGCTCTAAACACAACTTTTCACTTTGTTATCTGGTTAAAGTAAAGAACTTGCTGTACAATTTTTCTTGGAACTTTAATTCGATTTCCCTTGTGTGCTCATCTGTGCACATGTACTGCAAATACACAGCAATCACTGCTCACTTATCTAATACTATTATGAGATAATTATTCTACTATATGATGCTCTCGTGCATCTAATTTTTTATATTTCTTATATTATATTAAGTGAAACAAAGATATTTTAACATCATTTTGGTTTCTCAAAAAATAAAAAAAAATAAAAAGATAAAAAATCTGTAATTATCCTCCGCGATCTAAGATAAATTAATGCTTCAACTTTCTTCTGTCATCTTTTGTGGGCGGGAAGTTAAGATTGCCTTACTGATAATAGACATACAGATAGGATAAGCGAAGCTATTGACCTTAAAGTGCTATTTAATTTTTTTTTGGCTGAATATGACTTGCATAATTTCTGTTGCTTGAATGTTGTGATTTGAGCCAAAAATTTTCATAAACTTGCGGGTTCTTTTACTGTTTAGCTTCACTTGAGATGTAATATCATGCAGTCAGGAAGCAGATTTTTATGGCCTGGGCCATAGAATGCTACATAAAAAATTTAAGTGTCGTACTTTTAAATTTAAACTATTATGTCCTCCCCTCTCCCCCCACAAAAGTGGACCATATATGATCCTGACTGTTATTGTAAATGGTTTTCTGTATTTGGTGGCTTATGCTAGTAAATTATTAGTGTATTATATGTTAAAGATTTTCTTAACCTTTTGTTGATTTTCATACCTTTGTTATGTTAATGTAATACGATGTTACATCCTTAGATTTTGTGGTCAAATGTCTTCCCTTTACAATTATTGAGTATTTAAGTATCTATTACATATCTAGAGTCTTCATGCTTGAGTGTGTTTGTGTGATTCAATTCTCTGAACTTACGAGTGGACTTCCATATATTTCCAATTCCAGGCCAAGCAGACAAAGGAGAGGCTTAAACAGGTATCTATTTTCCACTATGCATCCTATAGTCTTGTAGTCAATGTCATCACATATCGGGCCATAGTTTAGTTTTGAATGTGAAATAATGATGAAGTTAATGTGATACTTCTACTGGGCATTCTCACTTGCCCACTTATCAAGAGGCTGCACGAATTTTAAACTTACTCTAGTTGGACTGCTTTCAGTTAGTTGTAACAAATAATGGGTGTGGACAAATTTGTGATTATTTCAGTTAATATGCATTGCAAGATATGTTTGTTGAAAATCACTAAGTGAATTCAATTTGAAACTGAATTATTTACATAAATACGTGGATTGCATGAATGTTAGGCGGTGCTGACCTAATTGTGACAAGCAACAGGAAGTCATTCTGTGAGTGGTGTGTTGGAGCTGTGGTGTTGTCTTTTATCAGTTTAGAATCTAATTATTGTTATTTCAACTTCCACATTGAGTGTAGAAGGAAATATAGAGAGACAATTGACATATTTTAAGCAGCATTGGAAGTAAGGATGATGTAATCCACGATACGAGGACAAGTTCGGGGCAATGATCCATTGATCTTTGAGGGAGGACCGATGACTATGTTGCGAGCGAAGCGAGTCAAGGAAGATATGAGATTGTTCGCTCAAGTTACGGGGGACGAAATGTTGATCACAACAAGCAAAGGAACAAGCTTCGTGTTGGGCTTGGAAGAAGAAATAAGATGTATCAACTTGGTTCAAGCAGCGAACGAGGAAGCTGGATGTAACAACTATGCAACCGCATAGTTGACTGCATGCCCCTTTACCGAGGCTACAAAAGGAGAAGCCCAATTGATATATGCGATCGCATAGACTTGTACTATTTGGCCGCATAGTGTATTTTCCAATGCGATTTTTTCAATTTTGCATAATTTTCTATTTTAGTTAAAACTCTTGTATGGTATATTTTTGATATTTTTAACACTTAAATTTCATTTTTAGCTAGGTTTTATGGGTTACCTAAAAATAGGACTCATTCTATTCATTGTAACACAATTATTGAGAGATTGTTGCAAGGCAAATTTGCTTTCTCGTCGTTCTTAATTAGATTAATTTCGAAATTATCAAGAATTAAATTCTTGTG
>CAIGRK010199202.1:0-24730 GCA_903798315.1 Fraxinus greggii | reverse complement strand
CGACCGGTTGCTTCCTCTATTTCTACGTGGAAAAGTTGTACATTTTAGTGTTCAAGACAAAGGTTCAAAGAGCCCTTCAATGATAAATCAAATGCAATATACTCCTTCATACATTGTAAGTTTTCAGTAATTATTTATTTTTTACAAGTTCATTTTTTCAAGGTAGAGATATATTTTTAAGAATTAAAATTGTAAAATTCAAGGAATTGTACTAGTGTTTATGTTTTTGTTTGTCTTGCTTTGGGCTCACATTTTTTCTTCCATGTTTTTCTTTGGGTCAACTAATTACATTGTATTGAGTCTTGAAATTTCATCTTAGAGTGTTGACCTCAATGAGATGATAGCAAAAGCCGTTATTTGTTTATTACTTTTTATTCAACCAAAATTGATTTTAGGAAAAATTACCTCAAATCTTATAATACAAGATTCAATTTCACAAATCAGGTGCTATTAAATTTCTTTCTAAATCATGCTACAATACTGGGGCCACATAGGCCTTGGTATTACCAGGGGGCCAACTGGGCATACGTGGCCCTGATAAAATAGATTTATCATTTCTTTCTAAGGGGAAAGCCCCTTGTCCTGGCTCAATGACCTGGACAAGGAGTTGGCGCCCCCCTAGGAGCACAGTTCTTTCTAAAATCATATACACGTCACCCAAATCCAAGTCACGTCACCCCACCTAGCCCGCATAACCCAACCTACCACGGAAATCCCCAATTTGGGGGAAACTTTTCACGGAAGATTGAAGCCTCTAGAAATTCAAAAAGCTTTCTCTCTATATGTATACATTTACAAACACAAAGAACTTTAAATTGGTGGAGTTGTTCAGAAAATTTAGCTGATATGACAATTGTGTATGAATTTTGCTATGGGAGGATTAAATGAAAGAATTGGAAAAACACAAAGTCATCCCAAGACACATGGCCACCGGAAAAGTCGATCTACAGGCAATTCCAATCAAAGATTTGTTGAGGTTATGCTTGATCTCTAGGATGATGATATAATTATTATACGTGGTGTTGAACTGACAACGTTCATTAATATGGATTTCGACAATGAGATTTGTTAGAATTGAAATAGCATTATCGACGTCAATGTCAGCTTCTTGATCACCGACTATGCGTTGAAGCTTTGCCATAGGCTCTAACAATTTTCTCAAAAATTAAAAGGTGAAGAAGTAAAAAAACCAAAAAAATTTAGCAGGAGCTAAATGTTGAACTGAAGCGATCTCTATTTGAGGTGTGGAGTTGTGGATTTGAGTTGGTGGTCGAGTAGGGTGAGGGTGTTGATTTTGACTTTGGTGTGAAATGTGGTGGTGGTGGTTATGGTGGCAACGGACTGTGGGCGGTGCATGTAGCTATGGAGTTTGTGGTAGTGGCGGATCCATGAAAAAATTGGACATGGGCTAAAGCGCAAAAAAAAATTACACCTAAATTTTTTTTTCACTATATATATATATATGTATCCAACGCATCACCACCTGCACCATAATCTACCGCCACCTCTTCCTCCTCCTTCAATCCACCAACCAGAGGCTGATCCAGGGACGGGCTAGCCTCTGCTACAGCCCGTCCCTCCAGCCCAGATTCTAAGTGTATATATATATATATATATATATATATCAACAATATTTTTTGTTGTGGGTGGGGTGGATGTGATAAAGAGCGATTGTGAACTAGTATCCAAATAAAATAAGTAATTTCTAACAAATAATAATATGTCACTTAAAAAATGTGCAATATGTTACTAAATTTGTAATTGTGATCTAAAATTTGTGTCTTTGTGATCGATAAATGATTTGTGATAAATAAATAAGGTGTGACCAATTAATTTTATAATTTGATATCGATAAATAATTTGTAAGATATAAAAATGTATAATTTGTGATTAAATTTATAATTGTAACTGTGATTTTGTGTTATTTGTGACTGACTTGTAACCATGATCATAAATTATATGTGACTGTGACCTGCTTAATTAAATTATATGTTACAAATTTTTATCTGAAGTCACAAATTATGTGTTATTGTGACTGTAATTATTAGTTGTTATGTACATGTAGATTAATTTTTTTTTTTTTACGTTTTTAAGAATACAAATGATGTTTGTTATGTTAATGTTGATGATAGACTGTTTTTTATGATTGATATTTAATTTGGGTTAATTTTTTATCGATGCAATTTGTGATAATATATTTATGATAACAAGTCATAATTAGATAACATGTCACATTCGACACATTACTAGTCACAACTTATCATAATTAACATAGACTTGGTCATAGAGAATCACAACTAATGTATAAATGGTCACAAATTTTTAAATGTAACACAAACATTAACTGTTAACCACTTAATAGGTGTCTGATTACACACATTACTATTAACATAGGCTTGGTCACATACAGTCGCAGTAAAGATAAACATGGTCATAGATAGCTATAATAAAGATAAACTTGGTCACAGATAACCACAATCCAACACCTCCGCCTCCAAACTCAATCCTAGAATATTTGCTAAAATGTAAATATGTAAATTGATAAAGTCATGGCCTAAATGAATTTTACATGTTAGTAAAAAAGACTTGTCAACAATAAATATGTCAACCTCCTCATTCTTAACTCTATTAAAGTATGAACCTTCATTATTACCCACACCACTTGTATTCCCACCGATGATCATCCTCATCTCTACAACCATTACCAAACTTTATCTAACCATTTTCTTCATCTTCACCTCATTATGCCAATTTTTATAAAATATTACACACATCGTTTGGTTCGATGGCTATAGAGATTGAAGATGGACTACCGGCGTGCATCTATCTAGCCATCCTGCTTAATAAATCAATAAAAATCACAAGCATACATATTAATATTTTTCATTTCATTTCCTTTCATAACACAATTCAAAGTCAAACAAATCAAAAACCATAAACCTAATATATAAACTACAGAATCAAATTCTTGAATTCAGCTGGAAATCGTCACGATGCGGAGATGATGTGACGACGGGAGAATCAAAGCAGCAAAAGCTCTCTTATATATATCCTTCAACAGTTCTGATTCTCACCAAAGAATTAGTCATGTCCGATCTCCTTCTCCGGCTGCGATTCTTCTACAAACAATCCATGCAGAACTTCTTCCCCAACTGCGATTGGAGCTCATGGAGCCGACTCGAAAAGACCATCGGTAGGTTTTGAAAAGGATTTGAGAGATTATCTGATCAAGAGATGCGTATGATTAAAAATACGTATAATATAATGGAAAATTTTGAGAAGCTGTATACATAGAGATCCTCCAAATTTGAGGTAAGTATAGTGGATTGGGGTACTTGTGTATAGTTCATGTGGAATCGGGTTTACTAAAATTCTTAGATAATAATATGGCTTATTAGCACAAAACGTACATGCGTTTGACCTTTAGTATACAAAATGTTCCTACGTTTCAATTTTTTCATTTTCACCTTATTTCAACGTTCTACTGTGGAAAACGTCCTTCCGTCCATTTGATGTGAGTTTTACCGTTAAATGCATACCTTGACTCACTTTTGCTCGAAGGGTAAAATCATCAGGCCACTTCAAAAACCTCTTATTCCCCATAACACGCACGGTTGATCTTCCATCTTCTCCACTTTTCACGTCCCGTGAGCACCCCTTTTCTTTGTCCTCTTTTCCTATCATCTAGAATTTCTCCTCTCGCAGTGGGCTATTCTCTATACGTAGTGGAAGATGAACTGAGAGAAGGTAATATTTCACTGTGGGTCCGTTATTTTTTATTTGACGATTCAAAATTTCAAGCTTTGAGTAGTCGAGGCTTCCTTACTATTTTTTATGGAATATATTGTTGTTTTTCATAGGATTGTGTCGAATGAAAATGCTTCCTCCATTTATTAGAGAGCTCAACGATGAGACACCCACATACGGTATGAACGTTGTCCACTCATGATCATTGTTTTCCCCTCATTAATTTGTTGCTTTGTAGAATTAAAAATTGGAACTTTATTGAAATGATATTTGGGAAAAGACCTTCAACATCGTGAGGGTAATTTTTTGGGATTTGTAGGTATTCCTCTGAAATTACATGACATTGGTTAGGAGTTGAAATTTCTATGGTTTTAGTTGGGTTTTGAACATTATATGATATGCAGTCCATTATTGTCCTTATTTGATCTGTGTGCATTTCTTTATTTCCATACCACCTTTCACTCTTCATTCCCTCATCTCCATATTATTTTGCATATAGGTGCAAATTCTGGCTACTTCACTGTTGAATTGCATCATGGAGGCAACTTCTATGATAAGCCAAACAATTTGGCATATGAACATGGATTTGTGCTTTTCTTCTATTTCTTCCATGCCTCATTGTTTACGAAAAGTAATTTGATGAAGTTCTTAAATGCGGTTGATAATGATTTGATGTTGCAGTTTTGCTACTAAAAAAAGAAAAATGAGTTTAGGGAAGAGGTTGACTATATTAGAGAGCGAGAAGGATATTAAAGAAATGCTTAGGGATAGAGATGGGCATCCAGTAGTGCAGATATATGTCGTAGCCCTATTGTAATTGCATGCATGTATCAATCTTAGAAGTTGATACGCAATGTGATAAACCACAAATATTTGAAGGATGTTACGTGCTTTCTGTGGAAGAGAACTAGGGTGGAGAGCCTGAAATTGATTCGTTAGATTATTTTTTTCATGAGAATGTTGAAGAGTTGTAGTCACATTACGAGGAAACCTCTAATACCATTATGAAGAATATCAAAATGTGAGTGATATGGGTGTTAAAGATGATGAAGTCGGGGTTGAAGCTCATAACGACGAACAAAGTAGGGGAGATGAGGTTGAAGGTTTGATGGAATCTGACTACGAGATTAAAGATCAGCCAGTGTTTAATGCTGAAACTGAGAATTAATTTCGATTTTGAATTTGATGTGGCAGATAAGCATCAGGTTAGGGGTTCGGATACCAACTATGGGGACTCGACGAGTTGTGAAGCATTGATAGTACAGACGAGGACGATACAACTTTAAGAAGAAGGGCTTCGACTGATATGGAGGATCCAAAGTCCAGACTAGGTAACTTCAACACAATCTTTACCTTACTTTTAACATTTCTTCTATGGATGATTCATATGATTCTATTTTCTAATTGTTAGGGTTGGTATTTGAGTCCAATTCTTTGTTGAAGGTTGTCATCACTTCACATTCAGTTAAAAGCAATAGAGAGATTAAATACAAGAAGGACGGTGCTTTGAGATTGAGAGTCAAGTGCAGGGAGAGTGTCGATGGGTGTTGTATGCTACCAAGGAGCATAATAAGATAAGTTGGGTGATCAAAACATATGTGGAAGAGCATACGTGATCCGTCTTGCATAAGGGATGGGCTTTGAAGTCTTTGGGATGCAGCCAGAGCCACTATTGTGCCACAGTGGCTTCAACACATGCAAAAGATGTTGGACCTGGACCCGACTGCATATGGTTAGCTTGAACCAAAACCAGAATCCCATTGGAGCAAATCCCACTTCAAAGAGGGAACTTAGTGTGACGTGCTTTTAAACAATTTGTGTGAATCATTCAATAGCACAATTGTCAGTGCAAGAGAGAAGCTCATTCTAACCATTCTTGAGGAGATTATGTTTTATTTGATCAAGATAAGTGGAGCTCGTAGAGAGTCAGCTGATAGATGGACATCAGCAGTAGGCCCTAGAATCAATTGAATGCAATTAGAGGTCAAAAGGGAATGAACTATGGACACAAATCAATTTTCAACTGTACAAGTATGTTCTAGATTTTTAGTTCAAGATTGAAACTCAGTTTTGACCTAGTAAATGTTCGAATTTGAAACAAACTATTCCAAGTAAAGTTATAGCGTTATAGTCCTTTAAGTTATTTTTCTAACGCGCTTTGAATTGTCTTGATCGGGTATCGAAAGAGAAAGTTACGACAAAAATACTAAAAAATAAGCAGAGTGGAAGCAATGTAATCTATGTGTGACCATTTATTTCTTTTATACAAGATTTCAGTTCTTTAAATGCATATGTGCTAATTTTATTTATGAATTTAATGCTTTGAATTCTTTTGCCAATTATTCAATGATTTTGTGAATCTATTACGAATCGAGATGTGAGTATTAGATTTAGACCATATAATAAAATTTGACAATTTAGTATAACATGTAGAGATATCTATATTAATTATTGCGATAATTAGATGAATTTTTAGAACTAATATTTCATTTAACTAAAATTAATCCACATAGAGATATAGACTTGAATTAATTAAATAAATTCAATGAGAACTCGAGATGGGTAAATTGAATACTTTAGAAGAGTTCGATCGAACACTACAATAATAATAAATCTTGATTGACAAATTAAATGTGATCCATAGGTGAAATTGTAAGTCATAGTATCCATATTCACACTTTTAAAATTCAAATTCGATCAATTTTTTACGTTATATAATTTAGTTTAGTTAGAATAATTAGACAGCAATTACAAATATTATTATTTGTTTTCGATCAAATTAAAATTATGAATAATTTAACTAATTGTTAGATAGTAGTTCTTGTGAGAATAATATCAAGACTCATTGATTCACTATATTACTTGTTAGGATCTGTACACTTGCAGAATATAAAAATCGACAGTAGTAATCCACTACAAACCCAATCCGTCGGGTTCATCCCCTTTTTTTATCACGCTCTATATTGTCCATTCACTCCACAGGAATACTTCAACATCGAACATGGGAAAGCACACTAATACCCACAAATTCAATATTGAGAAATAGAACCTATGTTTGACAACTATTAAAATAAAACTCTTTTTTTCTTCTCAAATTCATTTTCAACCAAACAGTTTCTTAATAAAATATTTTACATGAATATCCAAATTTTTTTCCCTACTTTCTCCCAAATATTACTATTTTAAAACTAATTTCTCCACACACACACACACACAATTCATTTTAATGGTTATAGAATATAACATCCCAGCCTGTAGACAGTAAACTTGGTGGGAGTTTAACCAGTCCCACATTGAAGCATTATATGATTGGGATGTGAAAAATAATGGTTATGGCGTGTTTGATTATATTTATTTTTTATGAAAAATATTAATTTTTCATTCAAATTCCTACTTTGGAGTATTTGAATGCTATTTTTTTCAGGGAAAATATTTTCCATCTTTTAAAAATATGCTTAATTTTCCTTTTTTTTCCTTTTAAAGAAAACACTTTTTTAGGGGGAGTATGTTTTTCTTTTCCTGAAAATAAGGAAAATGTTTTCTTTTCTAAGATATATTTTACATGTCAATCAAATACACCTTTATAGGATCAACATGATATAGAAAATGTGCGACTTTCTTACAAAATTCCATGATTTTTTTTATATATATATATTTTTTCACAAATGTTGACCTAGTCAAACAGTGAAATCTGGTTCCAGTTCACTAATTTTCGTTGAACTTTTCTATTTTGTGGGTTACAAGTTAGTTTCTTTTGATGGTTTTTAGAGGTAAACCAACTCGGTTCTTGGATCAATTGGTCTAGGTTGGTTTTGATAATATTGAAGATTATGACGAAAATCAATATTTGTTAATAATGTTAACAAATAAAATTATTGTATATGATACATATTTGTCAAAGATTATCGATGATAATTTTGTCACTGATGTAATTCGTTGATGAGTTTTAATTCTCTTACAAGTTTCAATAAATAAGTTAAATATTATTTTATTTTTCTTTATAATATTAATTACAAATGAGCTATATTTTAATTTTACTCTATTTTCAACGAAGTTTTTCATTAATATTTAATTTAAATATTTTTGTAAGTTTTTATTTATTGAAAAGATTATGTCAGTGAATTAAGTTTATTAGACTATTTATATTTTTAATATTACTAATTACAAATAATGATAGTTTGAAAATTGAAAGTCAATCCGATTCCTAAATAAATGGGGTTTTATGCAATTGCATGCGTACCTTAAAATAATGAGTCGACTCTGTCACAATTTATTAAAAATTTAATTTTAATCCCTATCAAACACGCACTTAATTTTAATTAATCAAATCGTACTACACCCACGCGAGGATCAATACAATTCTCCCACCTATTTTGCATCAATTATTGAAGGTGACCATTGATCATGCAAAAATACAACTCGATGAGGTGTAACAAAACAATAATACTATAATAAATTAAGAATCTTTGAACGTTGAATGCAAGAAAAAGTTCATGGTCTATCCTTTCGTCCTTTGAATAAACAGTTTCAAAAGAAGAAATGCATTATTTTTTATTTTTTTTTAAAAAAAACTTACTTATAATTAAATAAGTGTTTAAAAGTGAATTATTTTTGTTGATCTAAGTTGGACAACAAATTACTTTTAACTCTTTTTACTTCGGAAAAAGTAATGTATTCGAATAGAAAATTTACTTAAAAATAAGTTATAAATTTATTCAAACATCAATATGAGGTCAGATGGCTAAATGTCGTTTAATCGTTGAGTGATCTGTCACGACCATTTTCTTGATATCTTATCCATATATCTTAATAAAGTGGATTGCTATCTAATCTAATAATTATTTTCATAAATTCTACAATTTTAGTCAAAAGTTGCGGGAAATGATGGACGACTACTAATTGTTTTGATGTTTTTAGGAACCACTTATTGACGTATTAGTAAGTTAGTCTTCAACTTTCAATTTCTAGACCAAGATTAGCCTCTATACAATGGAGGGGTCGCGTTTAGGTGGAAAATTGAAAGAAATGCCGTCTTTTATGGGGTTGAAGAGTCACAGTGATCAGGTCTAATCGACTGTTTACAAAAAAAGAGCCATAAGACCGTGTATGGGGGCCAATGTTTAAAGGTCAAGAAAGTTGATCACCCAATGACATAGGAGTTGGCGATTTTGCCGGATAAGTTCCTACTTGTACAAAAGGCGTAATGATCTGGGCACTGTTTCGAAGAGAGACTCCATGAAATATATATGTCTGTGAAGAAGCGACTACTGGATTGTTTCTTTAATTTCTATCTTACCATTTAAGGCAATTTGCTCAAGTGGTACTAGAATTTAACTTAAATCTCACATGATTTGGAGAACGCAATAGAAAGTGGTGGGGCTAAAATGTGCACAAGTTTTCCCAAATAAAACAATACGTATAAGTTTACGGCTTGATCACATGCTCCAGTCCTTACAATTTTTTCTTTTCACTTTGATAGGGATCTTTATTTTGATCTTGCTATACACATCAAAATCCATCAACAACCGAAAAAATTGAGAGAGAGAGAGAGAGACAAATTCGAGTCGACATTAGGAGAATTGTGTGCAAGTGCGTTGAACTAGATGCAATTGAACATTTTTCATAAATACATATACAACACATAACTATTATACAAGAACCGATCAATAACTAAATTTGGTTGAGAAGAGACAGCTTTTTCATCAACTAAAAATGTTTTTATTTCACACATATAACAGAAAGAGCATGCAGAGCAACTATAACTTACGATGAACAGGTTTTTGTTTCTGGGATGACAGTGCTGGCTTCCCAAATATGCCACAACAACCGGAGACCTTAGGAGATGGCGGTTCGACTGCTGGTGTAACTGTCCTAGATCGACATATATTCCCTTCTTTCGACCGACTGCGTTTTGATTCTGTATTTTGTTTGTAGTTGTTGTTGTGTTCGTCTTTCTTCTTCACCTCCAATTTTAACTTATCATCCCAAACCAACCCTGAAGAACCTTGTCTTCTAAAGGATATTTCTGACCTTTGCAAACCACTCATCCTCTCTCACAAATAGATTGTATGATCAATGGCTGATCCTGCACTGCGATTGCTCCTTTGGGGTATACTATGAAAATTGGGCAGTTTTCCTCTATATATATACTAATGTAATATTTTATATGACCAAAGGGGATTAGGTTGGCACCACAATTTTTATTTGTTATATCATATTTTAATTGCATTTAAGCTCCTCAATCTTTAATTATTGTAGCATTTATTTTCTTAATTTTTTTTTTGTCGAATTCTTATCTTCAAATCTTCTATTAATTAGTAAATGTCAAAATATTTTGTTTCCATGTTTTGAAATGAGAGAAAAATAAGCTGTTACACGCTATTTCAACGAAATTTTTGGACTAAACTGTTATCAAATACAAAATGTGTTAAAACTAATGAAATGTTTGATGATAAGAATGCCTTGAAAAATCATTAGGGACATAAATATAATAATGAGTAAAGATTGAAAACCATAAGTTTAATTAAAATGTGGTGTAACAAAATAAAAATTATAGTGTTAATATAATTATCCCTTATCAAAAGGTCAAAATTTTGATATAAAGACCAAAATTAGTGGGAACCTCTTAAATGATTACAAGTTGGGAACATCTTTTGTTGCTGAGGTTTAATATAATTTCTATTCTATAGAAGTTCTTTAGTCATGGTTGCATTTAAAATGCTCTTATTAGGACTTGGTCCGTAGGACAAGTTGACTTTTCTTTTTGTCTTATAATTTTTTTAATTATTTTATTTTATTTATTTAAATACAATTTGGGACATTTTAATCTTCATATAAAAATTTTGACATTTTCAACAATCAATTGAATAAAAATCATCAAAAGAACCAATTACACTTATTAAGTGAAAGGTTGAGAATATTTGCGCTAAGATTTGAAGGTTATGGACCATTTTTGCAAAAACGTCATAGGTTAGAGGCAAATGCACCAAAAAGGTCGTGCATTTACGCAGAGTTTGAACGTTATTTCTAGTAATATGAGAAATATTTTGTTAGAATTTTTTATTTAAACAGAAAAACTCAAACTTTACCCTTTTATCAATCATTCCACTCGACTGAATTGTGAAAATATAACAGTTCTACGATTAGACTCAACAAAACAGTAATACACAAACATATATTTCAAGATTATCTTCATTAATATTATCAATGACTCCTAGACCATACCAAACATGTCATTGATGTGTATTACTAGTCTTGTATAATGTCAATAACTCATCCAAATATTTCTGAAGACCAAACAAATTAAAAGATCGATAAGCAGAAAAGAAAGAGTAGGGAAACCAGATTGTAAACGACTTAATAGATTCTTACACTATGTATCAAAATATGATGTTTCCCGCAGAAATTATTACTCAATGTACTCGTATTATTACTCAGGAAGTAATGGAGCATAAGTGCCTATGCAACACATTGATTCAGTGAGTTAAAATTTGTATACCATGTTTTCTGTATATCCAAGCTCCTTGAGTATGCCAGTCAACTGCAAGAGAGGAAAAAATGTAATATCATTAAAGACTGGAAGAGGAGAGAAATTTTGGAGAACCATTTTTTGTTAAAGATATATAAAATATACCTCTCCTTGTGAATAATCTTTTGCCTTGTCACCGGATATATGTTTCATCATTCCAGGAGGACCACAAACCTGGAAAATGAACAGAAATTCCGTAAAAGATGTAGTAATAGAATCGATCCAGCTTCAAGGTTAATGGAAAATCAAACACCATGAAAAAATATAAATGTCTTTCATTACTTGGGCAGGCTAGTAATATAGGAAAGAGATGGAAGATTTTTCATCATTCAGTTAGATAAATTCGAATTACCAACATATGATTTTAAGACTCCCAAATCCCAACTCGTGTATTTTCCTTTCTACCTGTCTAGTTTTAAGTCAATTATTTTCCCACCAACCTCACCAGCTGAAACCAAGACTGTTGGAAAGATTCGAGTTCCTAAGTTTTTAATTTTTGGAAACAACAATGTGCTCATGTTATCAACATTTACATAATATGGAAAAGATAAATTACACACAGCAATGATTTTGCGAATTTAGAGAATGTCACAGAACGCAGAAATTCTTTACTAATTATAAGAATATAATCAATAATAACAACAAGTAGAGGTGGAACCAATCAAGGATAAATTTAAGGAAATGATGAATATGGTGTAGGAGTATGTATGCATAAAGAAGTTCTCATGCAGGAGCAATGCAATCCAGTAGAATAAGTTAAAAGAGAGAAAGCATACCAAAATTAAAATGGTTTCAAGTCAAGACGTGGTTACAGAAGATTTGATTACTTCATCTTTTAATAGATGTAGCGATTAGTTGAACACAGTAGCAAACCAGTCACAAAGTGACCCCAAATTTATTGCGATAAGGGTTTGGTTTTTGGTTTTTATTTTTACAGCATTATATTACCATTGAATATATATTTTTTGTCACAATTATTTTTAAAATTATCATTTTGCAGTAACCTAGCTGGCAATCTAATTTAATTCCGATATGTTGATAACTTTGTTCGAGAAGATGAGAATCGTATGCATAGCAGAGAGAGCTTACAAGAATAAGTGTATCATCACCAGGGCCAGGCAATCCTTTCTTAACCATGTCATTTGATATGTAACCCATGCCTCCTTGCCAATCTTTTGTTGGATTATCAACGGTGTAGAATACCTCTCACACACAAAGGATATTTCAATACAAAAGATAAAGAAAAAAAATTCAAAACATATAGTAATGCTTATGTGATGATTCTGGAAGCACCTTCAAGTTCGGGTGCTTAGCTGCAAGTACATCTAGCTTCTTTTTGAGGAGTATGTCATCAGGAGATACATTAGCATAGAGCAATGTCACCTACAGGGTAAAAAATAATCACCAATATGATGTTAAGAAAGCATGCTTATAATATTGAAATAAGCCCACATTGTGACGTTAAATACTCAAGTTTTAAAGGTGAAAAAAAAAAAAAAAGAAGATTAAATAATTATTCTTACCTGGGTATTATCATCAGGGTTTTTAAGGATAGCATCTATTATCTGAAGCATCGGAGTGATGCCAGAGCCTCCTGCAACCTGAATATAAAATTTTAAGTGTAAATTCAAAAAACTGATGTAAACTGCATAGTTCATTATACCAATTTGAAAGCATTATGATTGTACTCACCAATTACCACACTATATATGGAGATACTTACAGATTTGGTTTATTCTTTTTTTCCAAAAAGAAAAATCAAGACAAAGGATGTACCATATAAGATAAAATACATAATAGAATATGATGTATCATTTGTATAAACTTAGATGGAGTAAGACCTCTCTGTAGTTGATACTCTATAAAATAACCTCCACATAGTCGTAAAAAAGTTTGGTCCTAGCTTGGGCCAGTTATAAATAAGAATAAACTCCATATTGTAAGAAGTTATAATTTTTCTAGGCCCCATCTTAAGGAACTTGCCTCCACATAGTAATAATTATTGGTATATGCAAAAAATATAAGCTAGGTTATATTAAAGGTTTAAGATGAAATAAATATTTATCTAAAGTTGTTTGAGACAAAAAATATTCCACATTACATTAAACATTTAAGATAACTTCGCATATTTCCAACACGAATAGATACATGTACTAGTTTTTTGAAATAATGTCTATACCTTTGTTTTGACATCCTCTTAATTAATTATTCATGTAGTTCATACTTCACCCTATACCACTTGCACCGAGGATAACCAAGTCAAAACAATAATGTTTGTAACTACACTTCTATTAAGGCCCTATTTGACAACCATTATTTGAAAACATTTTCTTCTACATACTCATTTTCAACCACACATTCATAAAATAAAATATTCTGCATGTATATCCAAATTTTTTTCATATTTTTAACCGCACATTTTCCTAAAAATCACTATTCAATACATTGTTTTTCCCAAATAATGGCCATCAAACAAGGGCTGTGTTATAACACCCTCAAAGTAATAAAATTAGTTTGGTCCCACATTATGACTGTAGAGAAGTTTTACTATACTGAAGGTGGATAATTTAGACGCGAGGATCTGCTTCTGAAATGTACATGACAATCTGGACTAATTGGTTTAAGAACATCAATTAAAGAGTAAATAAAGTTAAAAATTTCATATTATTGTGCGAAAACAAAGACAGAAGCTCTGATCAGCATATAAGAACTGTAACTTGAAAGATAAAAAAGAAAGTTCAAGGATCACATGGATTTTATGGGAAAATAACAGACAGCATTAATACACTAAGCAAGTGTAGGATGATAAATCCAAACACATACTTGGACGTAAACCCCCCACCTTCAACTGTTATTTGAGTTTAAATTCAAACATTAAGAGCATGTTTGAACCCCATTTTTTTTTGCCCAAAATGCATTTTGGAATAGTATTTTGATGGAGAATGTACGGTTAAAAAGAAGGAAAAGTTTTGGGTTCGATTGAAGAATGTGTGATTGGAAATAAGAGAAAAAAAAATGTATTTTGGAAATAATGGGGACGAAACAAGGGCTGATTCTCAAATTCTCACACTTATGTGATCTGCAGCATTCCATGTGTTTTGCACATACACATATGACGAGGTTTTTGCCAAGGCTATCAACTTTTGACGCAGCTTATTCCAGAATTTACATTGGTAGAGCAAGTTTCTAAAATTACATGGTCATGATCCAAATTCAATTTGTTTCTTTCTTTCTTTTATTATCTGTATCTTGATTCCAAAGTATACCATGTTCTGCAGTAAATTTTCAAAATCATGATCTTACCATGCCAATATGTTTCTTCATATTGGGACTGTATCTGAGCTTTTCAATAGGTCTGCAAGACAACAAGAAGAGGAACCCCGCATTGGTATGATTATAACTAAAATGGTTCTTGCCTGATAGTCAATCTTATAAAACTTACCCCTTCACTTCTACGACATCTCCTGGTTTTAAGCTGGCAAAATGCTGACTCATTTTACCTTCTGGATACACCTGTGAAGTTTCCAAAGCATTTTAAGACATGACCATAAACAAAATATTTACGTATGAAGAGAACAGCATATAATTAAACAAAGATTACCAGATATGAAAGCAAAATAGACAGACTACCCATACCTTAATTAATAAATCGAAGTATCCCTTGGCATCTGGATCCGATATAGGTGTATAACTGAAAAGAACAAGCTCCTGAATATTACTGATTTGGCATATTAATAAATCATCTCTCAAAAAAGAGGTCAAAAATTTGTGGACATTCCAAAACATAAATGAAGATGGTTGGTTGAATGTGAGAATAATTAAAAATAACAATACTGAAATATCAAGATCAATGATATAGAACAGAATAGCATGAACAATTTTTTCCCTTCCTACTTGTACATCCAAAAATTGTATCAAGAACAAGCGAAGACAGATTATTAACATCAGGGGAAGTAAATGTAGGGAGGAATTTATTATCATGAAAGTCAACACACGTTAGCACACACAAATTGAATGCTAATTACAAATAGTTAATGTAACAAAAGGAGGGGGGAGGGGAGGGGTGGTAGAGCATGGGACAGTTTGATTATGCGAACTTACGGACGAATAACATATTTGGGTTTTCCTTCAGGATTTTGTTCTCCTGGTGCCCTTCAAGAAAAACGAGTATTTAGGAGTCAGTTATAGCAGACATAGCCAAATAGTTTCTATACCCAATAAAGTGCCCTAGTAAAGCAAGTTTACAGAAAAAAAATCTTTAAAGCTACGCAGGACTCTTTGACAATACTCTAAAGCTCAAATCCTCCTGAGTTGCACCTATTTAGAGTGTTATGAATTAGCTTTTTGCCTTTTTCCTGAATTTTTTCAAGTAAACTCAGAATTTTTTGCAATTTCACCATAAATTCATGACATATGTAGAAGATACTTCTTTTGCGTAGTCTCAAGTTAGTTATTCTTTCCATGATATATGGAAATATACTTCCTTTACATGGGATTTTTTATTTCTTGGGCTTTAAAGTCATTAGCGTTAGTTTGGTATTTGAACATAATTTATGTTGTACGATATTTTGTCAAAAACCCTTGTGTTGCACATCGCTAGTCTCTCTGATCTTTATTCTTTTTCTTCTCAGTTTTCTGCGCCTATATTCAGATCTGTTTCCTTTTAGTTTTACCACGATATTTCGGCCCTAAGTTTTCCCTACAACAATTTGGCTCCATTTGCAGGATTTTATCATGCCTACAAGCTGGGATGCCTCGTGGGATTAGTCGAGGTACACGAAAGCTAGCCTGACATCCACGGTTATCAGCAAAAAAAAAAACAAGCTGGGGTAAACCTCATGTTCTCTGTTGTCCTTTCAACTCCATCATTGCCAAAAGAGTGTTTCCCAAGGAAGGATTTTAAGAAAATGATTTGAGTTAAATGAATTCGTCACCATAAAGGATAGATGTCTTCATAGATTGGTAAATTTTAGCTAGAGAAAGGAATTATTGGGCATGAAAACACTCGTGACCAGAGAGAATTAGAACATTCAAATTCTTCTTCTAATTTAGACTTGATGCTTTCTATTACTGCAAATTTACAAGCACATATTTATTTTCTTGAATCACGTCTTTCTCTTTAGACTGAGAAAAATGAAATATATAGAAAGGAATGGAAGCACACCATCCATGTAATGGATAAATGCCTCTTTTTCTCCTGAAGTTGCCCATCTTAGAAGTCAATTACCCGAGCAAAATGTTATTCCAGGTGAAAGGCCCTCAGTTAAACCTAGTAGGAAGTCAAATTTGCTGGTTAATAAAAAGCGGAGAAAGGTCTAATAGAGCCTAAGGCCTGACAGGTTTGATATGTTGATGAAGACCTTAGTCACTAGCTTCCTTGCTGGTTTTTATGGGTTCAAAGAATACAACACCATTTGTTGGGATTTATTCAGTTGTCATACTTAAAAAAACTCAAGGACAATTTTTATCCCAGCAGAGGAGTATATTAGCCAATAAAAGTGATGCAACAGGGAAGCAGCTAAAAGTCTATTCAAGGAAATAGACTAAAACGAAGTGGAATTTGAGTTCATATAGATCTTAGTAGTTTTATGTGTTAGGAGTTTGATATTTATCAATATTATCTTTCATTACAAGTTTGTTTAGATCGAAAGAAAATCAGTTTGAAAGACCTTTCTCTATATAAAGGGGCTTAGGTTTTAGTTTACAGACACCCTTGAATATATGAATATTTTTATTTCTCTTGCCATAAATTTTTATTTTTATATGAATATATGAATATTTTTTGAAAGACCTTTGTTGTCAAATTGTCACGTTCTTCCGTCAAAAATGCTCTAGGAAATCCAAATTCGAAGGAAAAATCTTTAAATGTTGCATGCTCCTTTGCAATATTATAAAGCCCAAAATCTCTCATGAATCCTGTCTAGGTAGATCATTACTAATTAATCTGATTTTATTTAAGCATATTTTAGTGCGGGATTTTCATTAATTCAATGACATTTGTAATCAGCGGTCAACCAGGTTTTTATTTCTTTTGAGTTAAAGTTTAAGATTGGTAATTCAATGTGTTTTTCCAATTAGAGTTTGAAAACCTACTAGGCTTTGGTGTCTAAAAAAAGACCCGTAGTTGTTCTCTATGTTTTCTTCGCCAATATGTCGAAAAGTTTTTTCGCTTATCACTAATAGTCAGCTTATGGTTGTCTCGCATCAAGAGTTCACCAGGAATCATCAATCACTTGATACAAAAATTAGAAGAACTAGGAAGCTTAGTTTAAAAGTTATGAGCTCCATGCAAAGAAAGAAGCCTTGTCAAAAGGTCCGTCTTCCTCTCTAATATTCCTGTAACTTCAGCATCATAAATACCGTGTGCTGTGAGGTCCATCTCTTCACAGTAACATATTAAGACAAAACAACCCCAATTTAATGAACAGACATGATTTTGCTCGCAAACACTTTCCTCTTGATCATATTCAATCCCAACATTTTAGATAGACTCTGAGCCACAATCTACGTTAAACCACCATGAATACAAACCAGTTTAAGCAGTTTTATATCAATTTTGGCACCAGAGCCAAAAGATCCTAAGTTTAAGATTATCCATTAAGTGACATTTGTAATGATATGCAAGCTGATATTGAGAGTTCAAAATGGATACTCATACTATATCAAATTGAATTTGCGGGCATTAATTCCAGCTTTCAGTCACTAGAAGGAACACGTGGGACTTCAACAGCATCTGATGATGCTTCAATTGCTCAAGAATAGTGTAATTGGGCAGCAAAATTTCCAAGATCCTCCCTCAGAAATTCTAGATCAGAATCTGAAGGATTCAAAAAATTCATCTTCGAATTCCCAGTTCAGATATTCCCAACTTACACTCCTTTAATGAAGGACTGTGATCTTTCCAAGTTTCAACCAACAGTTGCACAATGCCCTCAAAAGGTGAAATTTAGAGGGCTAGAATACTCTAATTTAATTGATGTGGTAGCAATGTGAATTTTTTAATTTTCATAGAGGCGGTTAGGTCATTCTTGATTTGATATATGTCATAAGCTTTCTTAAATCACATAGCTCGATTGATGCGAAAACTCTTCTTTGAGGGGGTTCAACCGAAAGGAAAATGAAGAATTTGATGGGCGGAACACCAGTAAACACGTTATACCACCATTTGATGGTATTGTCATTAAGCCCCTGCTTGGTTTAGCTAAAAATCAAATTTTGGTGGATAAAAGTTGAAGAAATATGTGATTGAAAAGTTGATAAGAATTGTAAATCCCATGAAATATTTGGTTGAAGGAAAATGAGTTTTGGAAAATGGGGACCTAACAGGGGCCAAATGTCTTTTATACTTTGTGTAGTCCAATTACCAGTTACAACAACTCCACCTACAATTCTCGCGGTTGGTGCAATGAAACATGTTGGAGAATGAATACAAAAAAAAAAAGTCCTATAAATTGAACACATGATTGAAATTTTCATTGAATGAAAATGTGACTATTTCTACGTACTGAAAAGGATTAAATCCACAATTACTATTTTGTCTGGCTGCATGTCCGACATTTTAGCATGGAAGAGGAGGGTCGAGTTGCATTTCAGAACGTGGAAAAGTTGAAAAGGCAGACTCCTATGAGACCTTCAATGCAGAACGTATAACAGAATCGAACTTCTGTGGACGTATATCCAGGCAAGCCTATTGAGAAACCAAAAGAGTTCTAGCAAAAGTACTATTACGATCTCTGTGAACAGTTTTTATTTGGCACCCAAACCTTTGTTAGCAACCATATAAAATCTTCAACCTTTTTCCCTAACCTCTCTAGCCATCAATGTTATGGTCAAATCCACCACAACTCATAACCTTGTTGAGGCTTGTAGAACATAATCATACTTAAAGTTCTTAAGTGTAGCCGAATGTACCTCGTAATAATGCATGATGCAACATCAAGACCTAACTTCGCAGTGGGATCAAATGAAAACCTGGAATATTAGAACAAAAGAATGATTAAATATAGTTATATTACAATAGAGCAAAGATATCTGATGATAATAATCTCTTTTGCATTAACATCTGTAAAAATATTGCAAGTGATCAAGTATTAAAGTAGATCCCATACCTAGATTTTACAAATTTCAGTTAATAGGTTCTACAGAATATGGTAAGAATCCTAGACACTGCATGTTTTAATAGATCAAACTAAGTTCTAGGTATGATGCTACTGACAGGATGCATAACAAACACAATTGACAAGGGAAACTAATAATTTTTTCCCTTTGCAGTCACTAGAATGGTTCAAGAGAAAAAAGAGGCAAATGAAAATCCATTAATTACCTTCACAGTTTAGCGAATCAAGAAGAAGGAGATGTGCTACGTTAATAATGAATAATAAATGCATATAGACCTTAAAGTTTGAAGCATACCCTTTCTACAAGTTACAAATTAAGGAACCTTCTTTGCCCAAAAAGCCACTACATGCCCTACTAATTACAATGTCTCAGGATGTTTCTACTATGAACTGGATTGCATAAAATAATATATTTAATGTCATTACTCCTCAAAGTATTCACATTCCAAACCAGAAATTACACCTGCCTCCTTTCTAGAAGTTTACTCTCATCCAGAACTAACACAGCTCTCCAGACTTCCTTTTTCACATAGTTAAGATACAACTCATATGGCATATTCATACAAACAAAACGACATGTGCCTTGTCTTGTCTACCAATATAATTTTAAAGAACCATAAGGTATTTAATAAATAGAAAGCACAATAAGCTAACCTGAATAACTGAGAATTGTGGCTGACCTGTGCCTTGTCTTGAAGTTTGAATTCAATCCATTTATCAGGATTTAGTGCTGAAAATAAAGAACAATAACATTGTCATAGAATTTCATCAAACAATTTATGGCTTTCAGCTACATGCCTTACCATCCAAAGTTTCCAATTACATGAATTTATTTAGCCAAATTATACGAGTTTCTGTGAGTGAAATGGCTCGTAAGATATAGGCCGAGGACTAAAGAAGAAATCTCCCTAACCTAGCATATTCTTACTGAGTTCAACAAAATAATCGAAACAAAAAAAAAAAAAAGAGTCAAGTGAATTCTACATAGTCAAAAATTAATTCTATAGGTCATATTCACAACTTGATTTTCGACCTTGTTTGTCTATGGATGTAACGGTGAAAGGATGAACTTCTAGACATTCTTTGGCTCCATAAGCCTCTCCCTGAATTCCAAAGCTTGATGCTTCTGAACTACTCACAGTAAGGTTTGTAGAGGAATCAACTAGTCCAGATTTTAATGCATGTTCGTGTACAGCTCCTTAAATAAAAGGTTACTTAAATCTAGCAAAAAGAGTCAATATCATAAACCACAAAGTCACTTCACTTCAAAGTACGGCATGCCGGCATCAGATATATCTCAAGACTCAAGGACAGGAAATCTTTTCCAATAATACTGGTCCATATTATATCTTAGAATTTTTATTTCTTTTTGTTTTAATCCAAGTTCAAAGTTGCAGAATTTGTGGTCTTCACACTGCACCTCTCAAGGGATAAACTCCTTACTCCACAACCTTCAATGTGAGAAGAGTTATGCAAGCCCATGTTGCTAGTGTAGATACCTTCATTCTTATGAGTTGCTAACCAAGTGCATTTGTATAAAGAGAAATAGTTGCTTCAGCCAATACATCCCAGTTGCAAGTACAAGTACTGTTACAGCAGTGTAATTGACTTAGATTTGGATTTAATCACCACAAGAAATAATTGAGACTTGAATCGAGATTGAAATTATTAACAATTGTAGAAAGGATAGGAGAACCCACCAACTTTTGGAGAAGTATCTTCACTGGGCTGATCTAAATAAACCTGAATTAAAAAGAATACGACATTATACAAAATTATCGAAGCCAGAAAAAATAATATCCAGAAAATGGCATTTGATCATTCCACTATATTAAGTGCCTGTTTGAAAACCATTTTGGTAGAAAAAAGTTTTGAACAGTGATTTTTTTAAGGAGAATGTGTGGTTAAAAAGTAAGGAAAAGTTTATGCTATACATTTAGAATATTTTACTGCATGCGTGGTTGAAAATGGTCGTCTAGCAAACCATAAAAAATAAATTAAAGAGTAGCAGCTAATAAATAACAAGTAATTCGGCAGAAAATGAGTACATTACAGAGCCCTCGCTATCACAAATTTCACACTATTTCATATTAAAGCAAAATCCATAGAATTAGAACAAGGGAATTTCAAGCTCAAAAATACACTAATTCAAATAACAGCATCAACAAAATGAAATTATATAATAAATTCAAAGCCGCCACTTTTACAGTCGATATTATCAGACAAAGATGAAATTGGATTGAGAAAATACCAAATTTGGCGACGAAAAGTAGTAATAATACGAGAAGCCACCAGAAATCGCGGCAAGAGCTCCAAAAGGCACGCGGAAACTGGTGCCGCCGAATGCGATCGGTGCAGCCTTGCTCAGTCTTTTGAGAAAAAATGCCATTCTTCTTTTATCCGTATCAGTGAAATTAGTCTTCAGCGATGGTTTTCAGATTCGTCAAACTCCACTGTTACTGAGAGGTTCTACGTACCAGAGAAACCTGACTTTTGGAGCAATGGCAGCAAAAGGTCTCAACAAAATTGGGCCTTTACTTGTGGGCTAGCTGGTCCGGCCCAACTAGTGTTTTGTACCTGACCATGTAGGGTAATTCGTTTTAGTAATCCAGGGCCCGTCTTGGTAAATAGGGCCGATCACTCTGTGGGCCGGGTCGAGATGAGCCTATTTCGCAAAACTTTCGCTTTTGTTTCATGTTGAAAAACTTCTGAAAGAAGTTATTTTAATTTTTGTTTGAAAACTAAATTTTAAAAGAATTTCTTATTTCGAAACTGTTTTCGACGAAGTTTCGCTGGATCAACTTCTTCTAAAAACTCTTATAACATGAAGAATCACTTTCATAAAATTAGCCAAATGAATCTAAACGCAACTTTTGAGCCTTAAAAACTCCTTTCGATTTTTCAAAAGACATGTCAAACGGGCATTATTTATGTTATCGCTACTCTGGTCGGAGTAATTATCTAATGTAGGTCGAAATTTAGTTGCAAAAAAATCGCAAACCTCTGCAAAATCTCCTTCTAAACCCTGGTACTAAGGCCGTGTCTAGGCCTGCTTGTAATTTGATTTTAATTACATTTCGGACCGTTGGCGTGTGCAATGGTCTGATTTCAACAAATGGCCTAACATCTGTTACCAACCCTTTATTCCATTTCTGCCCTCCATTAACTGTTTGCTAATTCACGTGAGAAACCCACCTACTACACTTATACTTCACATCCACAAAAGTCAACAACTTTCCCCTTCACCGATCTTGAGAACCAAACTATACCCTTTCCAACCAGCCCTAAGGAGGGAAAGGCTCGTCTCCTCCATTACAGATCTGACCTTTGGAACCCCCCAATATCCGACGGCTGCTCGCTAACAAATTGGGCGCTTTGCGCAACTGTTGAAAATCTTCTTACACCTTCACTCCCGCATAAAATTGTTTCTCCTTCGTCGATCAGCGGGAACACGAACTTCCGTTTGATGCCCCCACAATCGGCTCGAACCCGGCATCACATTTTAGACATGCAGGTGCCGTTTCAGCTGGCGGTCTTGATTCACAGAAGAGGTAAACAAGGTTACGTTTCTGCACGGCTTTCCACAATATCTGGCCATATTTCAACCATGGATCCGTTCAATTTTTCGGTATGTAGTAGTGATCATTCCATTATTCTTTGAACGACAATTAAATTATGCTGAATTGATGGAAGAGCTGAAATGCCACAAATTTCCTTTTTCATGTCCATTTGCAGCAGTTGTACAATCGCCCGCATTCGTCCTCCTCCAAGTCCAACGGTACTGTAGTTCAAATCCAGTCGTTGCCCCGAAAAAATGCGCAATGGAATTCTTACGAGACGAACATCTTCATGGCTGCCTACGAGACTGTTATCGCTGACGGACACAGGAATGGAAAGTCACTAATGCACTTGTTCAACACCAACTCGAGGCACAACTGGAACAAACAGCAGCTCAAAAATCATTAGGATGCCCTTCGCATGAAACACAAGCGATTTGAAGAATTGCTCAACTGCAGCGGCATCTCATACGACCCATCAGCTGGCAAGATTGGTGCCTCCGAGGAGTGGTAGGCTCGCAAGATTAAGGTATCATCTTTTATGTTATAAAGGCGACGTCATTTATTGCGTTTCTATGATCGACTGGGTTGGTGTTTATAGTTACAATAGCTCAATGCAATTGGATCAACGTAGTAGTTGTTAGGTTCTGTTTGTATTTGTGAAATTAGCCTGTCGATTTCTCTTGTGACATATAGATGCAAAATGCGTTCTGGCTGTTGTATTATTTCATCTAGTTAACGGCTAGTTTAGACAAGTTGTTTGTTGTATTCTTCCGTAACTGCTGTGTTTGACCCCGACGTTGTAAACTGCTAGTACATGGCCTTCTTAATTTTCATGTACTGTCTTCAAATATGGAGCTGGTTTTCTGTACTACTGTGTTGTCTGTGCATTTAGATGTTATAAACTTTCCGTTCACGTTGACACAGGAGAATACAAACTACAAAGAATTTAAGGACAAAGATTGTCTCTAGGTATATCGATACAAGGCTTTATTCGGGGACGTATTCGATTGCGAGAAGTACGCAGTAACGTCGAGCAAGTTATGTCGCACAGGCTTCGCAATGTTCGAAGACAGTGTTCTGGAATATCACCGTGATAGCGTCCCCATCGATGTGGAGAGCAGCGGCTCCAGCGATGACGGTGGAGACCTCGATCAGCCTGCAACAAGCATGAATGTGTCTGGCCCCCACAGTGGGTATAAAACGAAGGCGGCTAGGGAGCGAGGAAAGGAGAAGAAGAAAAAGCTTTCAGCTAGGGACGTGTCCTACTCTGTGGATCGTGCAACCATAGCCAGTGAGAAGATTGCTGCAAAAATTGATTCCTTCATTGGACCTGCTGTGTCGGATCCGAAGACATGTATGCAGGAGTTATTGTCCATTGGTCGCATGAAAAAATAGACTGATTTGTATTACTCGCGTGTACATTTCTCCGTGACAGGTGTAATAGGGAGATATTGGACATGAAAGACGATGCGAACGAGAAGTTCGAGTGGGCTGAGTGGAGCTGGCAGAGTATAGGAGAACACAGCCTCGGTGACAGCTATGTTAGAGTAGGTTATGTGGCCCGCCGTGTCCCATTTTTCATGAATGATGTTTGTTGACGTTGAAATATGAAATAAAGATATTCAAGCCAACTTAAAGAATGAACACGAAATTGATTGATCTTTTAATAAATGGATTACAAGATTGTTGCACATTCTCCCCTTTTCCTATTGTTATAATAGGAGATCTTTGAAATATGTAGAGAGAAAGTCCAAAAAAAAACCGTCCCCTTAGTGTCC
>CAIGRK010199081.1:0-10506 GCA_903798315.1 Fraxinus greggii | reverse complement strand
TCGGCCTAATTAACCCTTTGGGATTTAGCCACTGAAGCAGAACCCTCTTCTCCATTCTTCCGAGTTTCGCCATTCATCCTCCGGCCGTTACCATTTTCAAAACGACAAAACCCATTCCAATTCTGCCATTCCATTGCAGCAGAAGAACCATTCTTCTGCGGCTAGCCACTGAAGCTGAAGAACCCTCTCCGTCTCTCCTCCATTCATCCTCTTGCCGGCTGCCTTTGCCACTGCCTGCGTTTCAGCCTCCCGCATTTGAGCTTTTCCGATTCAGCCTCTGCTTTTTCAAGTTTCAAACCTAACCCTATCCCAAAGCGGCAAAGCCTAAAGGTCCAAAGTACTCCATCTGAGGTTCGAAGTACTCCATCTAACGTCTGTCCTTTATTTTGAACTTTCTCAATTATTGCATAATTAGATGGACAATGATAAACTTAGAAGTTGAAGAATTCTGAAGGCTTAAGATAACCGCTTGGAACTGTTTGATAAAAGAATGAAACCCGTTTGTCTTGTTCAAAATGATAAAGATCCAAAAATGTTTTGACGAGTTATTTCACTCCTTTGTTATATCTTATATTTTCTGATGTTCCTTGAAGAATTCCATCTCAATAATGAAAAGATTATTTTTATTTGCTAAATATCTGATGGTTGGCACTTTTTTGATTTGTACTGCAGTTCACATAACTTTCTGAGACACTAGTGATCAAAATTTCAAATTTTGTCATATGCATTTTCTTTCCTTGGGTGCATCCCGACTTATATTTCAAATTGCTGCATCGTTTATCATTTCAGGGAAAGGCAGATTCTGTGATCAAAGCTGCTACTGGAGTTTGATGTTGGTTATGAAGTAGTCCAGTTGGTTCGTAAAACTAAGCTGCTTTTTTGGTGAGATATATTTCTTTTGTTCTTTTCATTCTCACCATACTTGAAGCATTATTTTACAGGTACAACTGAATGTGCGCACTATGAAGTTTTTATTTGTATTCGCCATTTTTTGCAAACAATTTAATGTGTGTAATAACACTATAAGTCCTAACAGATGATGGCTTCTTCCCTGATAACTAACTAAGAAATGGAAGTTTTAGTGAATCGTGTCGACAAAAAGATAGATGGTTTGGTAATGCAATGCATTTTTCTAACAGCAGATTGGAAAAAAAATCAGCTAAAGCATTCACACTTCCCTCGGTCCTTCTTTATAACCATACAGATTTTATGTCTTGTTTCCTGACTTAAAGTTATTTTAATTGCCAGTATTTACTAAAACTTGAAAAGTGAACCTGCACTCCCAAACTGTTTCCACGTGTCTTTAAAAAGGTATTGACAGTTTCTCTTCACAAATTTAATTTGATGGATATTTTACAGGCAATCCTTAACCATTGTTTGGTTACCAGCAGCGTTTTTCTGTAAAAATTGGTTGATTCTGCTTTAGTTTCTGGGAGATAAGCATTTCTTTCTCCTTCTTTCAGTAATTAAGAGGTAGGAGCATTTCTATAAGTGATTCTAAAACTACCCATCAAAGACTGCAGGGGTTAAGAATTAAATCTTTATACATGTGTCTCACACTATGTTTTGATAAAATACTACTCTGGGGGATCAGGCTTATCAGCAAGTTTTCCAACCGCTTTTTAGTATCAACTTGCGAGCACGATTGCTTCGATTCTTGGAATTTGAAATTTTAGATAATCGTCAGTTCTATTTTGGTGAAACATTCTTCTAATAATTTATTATTAAAATGTATTTTCTTGGTCTGGACATCATTTTGTTAAGGTTTTTCTTTCTCTCTCTTTTTGTCTGACTCATTTATTGCTTGCATCTGGAATGTTCGGAAGCTAAGAAAAAGAAGAAGAAGAAGAAGAAAAGTTAAACCAAGTGAGACACACTCTTTTACATACTTGCCTTGTCCTTTTCTTTATTTGAGACTTGAAGTTAACTTACATCTGTCTTTTCTAATAAGACATCGAATGCTTTAGTATTTTCACAACTTCTTTGCAAGTTTGATTGTGTTGCCCTAACTCAAAATGTTTTCGTCCGCCACTGAGTGTCTATGCTAGTTTGAATGGTGTTTACATGATTATCTAGCTTTGAATGTGTATGCCCCAATAATTTTCAATTTTTTGATTTCTTATCTTTTTATGTTATCAATAAATGCAAATAATAATAATAAAGAAAAGAACGTGGGAAATGGAATTTTCAAATGAAGAGAAGCTCAAGACTCTGCGCATATCATCTCTTGATGATGAAGAAGAAGATGAAGAAGCCCAAGTGGATGAAACTGATGATGCAGATCTATACATTGAAGAAGATGAAGATGATGAAGAACAAGTTCCTGTAACATTAGGATTTGTCGAGAAGCCGAAAAATAAGTGGTCATTACTCCGCCAGTATTTCCCAAGCAAAGCTGGTGGCACTCCGGTAATTCTGCGGATTCTTTCTCACTTGAGTTCTCTACAAGACATCATATACCATAAAATTTTCAAATTTACAGCATGTTTGGCTGTGCTTAAAAGATAAAAATTACATGCTTTATGTAGAGTCATTCTGTCAAGAAAATATGTAAATATTCACTTTCAAGCACGGTGAAATATCCCACCGCCCGTTGAGGCTGTTTGCACTGCAGAATATCATATTTCTTCATAAATTTATGTTCATGCAAGTGGAATTATTTACCTGATTTTATATAGACTGCCAGTGCTTAAAATGTTGACCTTTTCTGTTCACTCCTACAAAATATGTTGCCAATACTTGATGCTGCCAAAAATGCAGCTAAAGTTTATGATTTTGAAGTTGAAGAGATTGAATGTAGGAAGGAAAGAGTTTTAATTTTGTATTTTCCAAAATGGGGATTACTTGTTTTATTGCTAATGTAGGCTTGGTTGGACCCGATTAACTTGCCTTCGGAGAAGTCTAGTCTTTGTGATTTTTGCAGTGAGCCATTGCAGTTTTTGCTCCAGGTATATAAAAGCTATAAATATTTAGGTCTGGTGCAGTAACTTTATCTTCTTCCAGCATTCCATTCTGTCTCTGATTCATTTTTATTGTTCATTGATTTCCCAGGTTTATGCACATCTATCTGAGGAATCAACATTTCACCGAACACTGTTCATTTTCATGTGTCCATCAATGGCTTGTCTTCTTCGCGATCAGCACGAGCAGTGGAAGCGGTATCCTGAGAAACAATCTAGAAGGTTTGTCTTTTGAGTATGGAGCCTGCATAAAGAGTTACTCCTCTAGCTAACTATTTTCTGATCTTATCTTCTCATGTCAACTGGGTTTTGAAGTGTCAAGGTTTTTCGTTGTCAATTGCCACGCACAAATTCGTTTTATTCAAGCAATGCCCCCAGTGATGATGGGACAGAGGAACCTTTGACAGCTGGAGGTACCGTATCAATATAATTCTCTTCTTAACAATAGTTCAGTATGTCGAGTTTGTATTGTTCATGTAAATCTTTTGATATTCCTTCTTCGGGATTTGGCTGCCCCCAACACCCTCTACCCCCCAAAATGAAGGAATTTTTTGTGAACTTGGGAGCAATTTTTGGAAACACATATATATACAAAATATATTTTTGATGTTTGTTAAGAAATATTTGGTACATATAGAGGACATAAGCTAAATTTTTATGATATTATCACTTCTGAATTCAATTGTTAATATTTGATTGATTGATTCTACCTTACCCATCTCAGCAACACTTTGTAATTGGTGCGGTACGTGGAAAGGGGATAAAGTCTGTAGTAGCTGCAGAAAAGCACGATATTGTTCTGGGAAACACCAGGTATTTTTGGTGAATTTTGCCCCTGTATACATATAACTTAGCAACTTGAGAAGTTCTGTATTGACAAGAGGAGAAAACGGATATTTGTAGGCTGCACATTGGCGGTCTGGTCATAGACTAGGGTGTACCCAGTTGCAGACTTCTCTAGAAATGTCTGAATCAGGTAGCCAACTATACAGGGATACAGTGAGTGCTTTATTCCTAGATTGTAATATGTCACTTTCAGAAGTTCCATAAATGTATTCATCTTATATTAATAAAAGTAGAGTACGTTTTTTCTATTTCATGCGGATTGAAAATTTTATTTGCAAACAGCTGCCGCGAGCAACTCTCTCTGGCCACAGTATGAGATCACAATTGAGGATGAATGTGAAATTGAGAACGAGATGTCTCATAGTGAATATTCTAATGCATTAGTTTCTGGAAATCGGGTGGATGAGTCAGTCAGGTCACTGATGGATGATTTTGCTGTGAGTGTTACATATCTGTTGATTGTGAAGTTTTGGCTGAATGAACGATCATTTTCATTCTCAGTTTAATTGTTATTGAATAGGGAGATGATGACAAGAGGAGTTGGGCATCTTTCCAGGAGAGAATATCCTGTGCCCCTGAGCAAGTGTTGAGGTGATTGGATGACTTAATTTTGAGGACATATATTTTTACTAACATTTACTTTTCCACCAGAAATTTTTAAGTTCTTGTGTTCCTCAGTCTTCAGGTTGTAATTTATTTTTTGTATGAGCAGGTACTGTAGGTCTGCTAAAGCAAAAGCATTGTGGCCGGTGCCCAGTGGCCGGCCATCAAGATCTGATATTCCTGCATGCAACTACTGTGGTGGTACTAGAGGTTTCGAGTTTCAGGTGCGAACTTCTTTATAGCTCTACAAACTCAACTATTAATTTTAAAAAGTTATAGTAAAGAGTCTCTTGAAGCTTAATTTTAAGATTTTGACTCTTTAAAATAAAGACATCTCATGAGTCTCTTTGAGATGCTCTTAGAGGTTTCAGTAAGTAGGACCGTTTAATAGGACAAATCTTTAAGTCCAAAACATTGCAGATGGTACAACCGCCAACCAGTGAAGAACAAAAATAAAGAGTTTGTTGAAATGTATAAAAAATTGTATTCTTCAAATTTAAAGATGCTCTTTAAAAATAGTGTCTTGGAGATTCTCTAATAAAAAATTGTATTCTTCAAATTTAAAGATGCTCTTTAAAAATAGTGTCTTGGAGATTCTCTAAGCCTTTGGTTCATAAACACCTAGCTAATTATCGAAGATGCAAAAAATGGACGGGAGAAGGATTGCCTTACTACCATTTTCGAACCTCCAATTGCTTTGGAACTTTTAACATGATTTCAGCAAGTGTTTAGTTGTACAACTTTTGATTTTAATGACCTGCTCAATTAGCTGTACGTAAATTGTTAGCGCGGTTTGATTATTCAAATTCAAATAATCTGGCTGGACCAAAAGGGAGCCTGATGGTTATTGTTTGGATATTATCTACATCCTTGTTTTCCCTTCTGGACCTTAGATTTATGCTCTCGTTGGTTCTATGATTTCAGGTTTTACCGCAGCTACTTTATTATTTTGGGGTGCAAAATGATGTAGATTCTCTTGATTGGGCAACAATTGTGGTTTACACGTGTGAGGCTTCATGTAATGGAGAGAGTGGTTACAAAGAAGAATTCGCCTGGGTTCAACTTGCGTCCCAATCAACACCTTAAAGATAAAAACTCCTCTAAAAGTATAGAAATGAAAACCAGTTTGCAAGGAGGAATTTTCTCCGGTTAAACTGTGTGTGAGAATGAAACAGGGTCCTCTTTCTTTGTTATGCATCAAGAAAGAAAATTCGACATCTTTTAAGTTGCCGGCCGTTTTTTCTATAGTTGTTTCTGTATAATGATTTCCCATGAGCATTGTCGCGCTTATGTTAAATTCCCAGCATTCACGACATTTACACAATTGCTTATTGAATATGTTTTCTTTTTCCGTGTGCGAGGGTGTTTTTCATTAGGCAATATTACTGAAATAGCACTATAGAGTGGATGAATACTAGAGTAAATTGTTAGAATAATGTTATTCACAGTAAATACCACTCGTAGTCGCACTATATGGTATACACAATAATTTGTTATTTGATGCACGAGGCAATAAAAAAAAAATTACATTAATGCATTAAATAACAAATTGTCATGTGTATGTGGGGATTGTCGATAGTTCACTGTGAATAGCATTACTCATTGTTATTACAGGATATAAATAACACTATAGAGTCAAGAAAAGAAATTCTGGAAAAAAAATTTCAATTTCGAGTCATATTTAGGGTCCTGCTACATAGGCCGTGGTAATGCTAGGGGATTGGAGATGAAGTTTTAATAAAAATGAGAGTTGATCTTCTTTATCATGGCCAGAGACCTTGATAAAGCCAGTGGGCAACTGAGGCATTGTGCATTGGTAAAGAAGATGGACTCTCATTTTTATTAAGAATTTATCTCCAATCATTACATCATTTCATCCGCCGCCTTCCATCAATCAATCTCCAGCAACAATGTATACAAGAATTTACAATGCCAAAGAAATGATTATTAATTTAAAATGTGAAAATAATGCCGAAAGCAATAATAAGTACTGCCAAAACTTTCGAACAAATGAATGAAGAAATTGAGACTATACACTGGGATATGATCTTGCATCACTTCAAAGATTTTACCCATGAGTTTTTAAATGGCATCGGTGAGATTCTATCTAGTCATGAATCTTGTTAGAAGATAATTCAACAGAATTGGTAAGGATGTAGTAGTATCTCATTGTACAGAGATCAATGAATGAATTATATGATACCTTGACTTGGCCATTTTGATACAAGAGGAAGCAAGAAGAACTCGGCAACGAATTTTGGAGTTCGGGACATGGTTCAGGTGACACATTTTTCGAGGGTCCAGACACATTGAAGCATTCCCATAATGTAGAAAGGTCAAAGGGAGTAAATAAAGAAACGTTCGACAGACATATTGAAGAGAGATTAACTTAATTCAGAAAAATTCCCTGCAGTTGAAATTTTAAGCCAACTATGTCCTTAAAGGTAATGCCAATAATGATAGGGAATGCAAATGTTGGAAAAGTATCCTTCAAGGGAACGGAGAAGACGACAAAAAAGAAAGTCATAAACGTTAAATATGGTAGAAATGCTTAAACGCGAAATCGTTGTCCTCAAACGATACTGCCCCCTCTAGGATTTAATTGGTGTTTAAAAGGACTCTTGGCAAATGATTTGTATGACTGATCAAGCCTTGAAAAATAAAATACATAAAACATTTGTATCTATCTTCCAAAACTTAAAGAATGCTTTGAATGTTTGAATATGTAAATGAATTGGATTTAAAAGTATTATAATATCGTTTTGATTATTGATTTGTTATGTTCGTAGTTGAAATTTATCACCTATTTATAGGTTTCATTCACCATTCACGAAATAGTGCCATACTAATATAAAAAGTAGTGTATTTTCATAAAAAGCAACCTAAAATCCAACCGAAAAAAAAACAACAACAACAGCCTAACGGCTTGTATTTTGACCTATGCGTATGCAATTCATGAGTACGCATGGTAAAAGCTTTTCTGCTTCTGTTTTAGCAGGCTCAAACCATGCGTACGCATGGGCAAAACTCAAATTTGCCCAATTTTGATTCCAAAACCAATTAATCTCATTTGGGTCTAGTTTATCATATTTCATTCATTTCATTAGACCCAAATTTAATCTTGAACAATAATTATAACAATCTCACACTTGTTTAAGACTATGTAGATCACATATTCAAAATAGCAACACTTATGTATAATGATTATATATATTTCGATTTGAATCTAACCATAGTGTAACTCTCACAAAGTATCATCGAAATTCTAGGTAGCATGATAGCTTTGAACTAGTTATTCCTTGTGATAATACCTGCAAAACACATACACACACAAGTAGCACGTGTTCATAAATTTCTCAAACTTGCTTAACGCTAATATGGCATTGCGCTCATCTTTTTCAACGAACTTTTAAGAGCGACTCTAACTCTCTATTGAGGCGGCATCACCTTAAAGTTCATTTAGGTGAAAATCTTCCGATATCTTTATTACTTTTAGAGATATTTGTACTTAGTACTGAACTTAATTAAGAGGTTAAAGTTCAAGCTTCACTTGAGTATCAACCAGCATTATATAATTAGAATAGGGTTATCGCGGATTTTATAATGCTAAAATTATCCACATATCGAATGACTTATTGTTATCCTTATAACCTGTGGATTATTTGTTAAGTAATGAAAGAAAGGGGTTGCCCTCATTGGTGGATCTTTTAGTTTAANTTAGCACTGAACTTAATTAAGAGGTTAAAGTTCAAGCTTCACTTGAGTATCAACCAGCATTATATAATTAGAATAGGGTTATCGCGGATTTTATAATGCTAAAATTATCCACATATCGAATGACTTATTGTTATCCTTATAACCTGTGGATTATTTGTTAAGTAATGAAAGAAAGGGGTTGCCCTCATTGGTGGATCTTTTAGTTTAAGAGTTTCAACCCCATCCTACTCGAAGTAGACATTACTAAATCTCCATTTAGAGGTTTAATTAAATGAGCCGCTAAGTTATCTATTGACTTAACATAATTTATGGAAATTATTCCACTCTTGATTATTTCCTTATGTGATCATGTTTTAGACTCATATGTCTAGACTTCCAATTGTATACTTCATTGTATGTCTTTGCTAATGTGGTTTGACTATCACACATGATAAATATCGAAGATGTATTCTTCGGTCCCAAAGGTATCTCATAAAATAGATCCTTAAGTCACTCAATTTTTTTCTCGATGTCTGATAATGCTATAAATTCAGATTCTATATTTGAGTGTATAATACATGTTTGCTTCTTTGATTTCCAAGAAATAGCACCTCCTCCAAGAGTAAACACCCAACCCGAAGTAGATTTACTTTCACTCGTGGTAGATATCCAACTAGCATCGATAAATCCTTTTACTATAGTCGGGAATTTAGAATATTGTAGACCTATGTTCTTGGTGTCGTTTAAATAGCCAATAACGCTTCCAATGACCTTCTAATATTCCTTGCTAAGATAACTAGTAAACCTACTAAGTTTACTTATTGCAAATGCTATGTCCGGTCTTGTGCATTGATATGCATATATTAGACTCCCTATAACACTTGCATATTCCAATTGAGCAATTTCTCTTCTATCATTCTTTATAAATTTTAAATTTGGATCAAGAAGGGGTATTGAATTCTTTTATGTTCAAATGTTTGAACTGATTAATCACATTCTTAATATAATGTGATTGACTCAAGTAAAAACCCCAACTAGTTTTTATAACTTTGATAGCCAGTATGGTATCCATTTGTCCAAAATCTTTCATCTTAAATGTGGAACATAGAAACATCTTCGTTTCTTTGATTCTATTCATGTGATTACTCATAATTAACATATCATCAACATACTAGCAAATAAAGATTTTTTATTCATCACACACTTTAGAGTATAAACATTTATTTACTTTATTATTTATGAAACCAAATGAATTAATAACTAAATAAAATTTCTCATGCCATTTCTTAGGTGCTTGATTTAAACTATATAATGATTTCACTAACTTGTACACTTTATGTTCATTTTCAGGTAGAGCAAATCTTTCAGGTTGTTCCATATAAACCTCCTCATCGAGATCTACATTTAAAAATGCCGTCTTGACATCCATTTGATGAACATGCAAGTCATGTATAGAAACTAATGCGAATAGTATCCTAACTGATGTTATTCTAGCTACGGGTGCATAAGTATCAAAATAATTTATTCATTTTTTTTGTCGATAACCTTTAACTATTAATCTAGCTTTAAAGGTATTAAAAGAACCATCAACATTGTATTTTATCCTAAACACCCATTTATATCCAATAGGTTTAAATCCAGGTGGTAAGTCGACAAGTTCCTATATATTGTTTGACATAATTGAATCCATTTTATTTTTAATTGCATCTTTCCAAAAGATGTTATCACAAGAATCCATAGCTTCTCTATAAGTTTTATGATCAAATTTCATTTGTAGAATAAAATGAATTATTCTTACAACAGTCTTCTCATTTCCCTCTCCAAGGTAAAGTGAAATAAGTTGAAAATCAATTTCATCTGGTCCTAAAGTCTTTTCTATCCGAATTCTTTTCCATCTTCGAGGTTCGCTAGATTCATTAATATCTTTAGAAGATGTTTTATATTGTGTTCCACTAGAGTTAAGAATTTCTCTATGAGTTTCCCTTAATTCATTATCCGAAAATAGTGAATTCTCAAAAAACTCCACGTCATTTAATTCAATAACATTGGTCTCCAAATTCAATAATCTATACGATTTACAATTACTGGTATATCCAACAAAGGCACATTTAATGCCTCTTGCACCCAACTTGGTTTTATTAGGGTTTGTGTTATTACAATATGCAAGACACCCCACACTTTAAGTATCCAATATTTGATTTTCTTCATTTCCACAACTTATAAGGAGATACCTTTGTAAATTTAGAAGGAATCCTATTTAATATTTGTTAGGTTTACATTTTGTAATTGGCGATTCTGTGAACAAAAGGACCAACTTGAACAATTATAGAAGTTTAGGGACTGAATTGTAAAGTTTCATAGTTGGTAGGTTAGCCTAGGGTTTGGGGTTTTACGTTTGGAA
>CAIGRK010199041.1:0-10596 GCA_903798315.1 Fraxinus greggii | reverse complement strand
TTTTTATTGTTTGTTTCACCATTTTGGGGCTTTTTTTTTTTTTTTGGTGGTCTGGGGAGGGGAGCAAATTGTTTGACTCGAGAACATTTATGGATTCATAGTATGTTTCCAAACAATATTTTTAAAATGATGCAAGCCTACTCATTATGGAGGAATTTTTTACTGGCCACAGTAATTGAACAATATAAGTGTTCTTACTGGAACTTCTTAGAAGGGCGATGCCAATTCTTCCGTGTCTTCTCTGAAGTTCTCGGCGGTGAAGGGTTTCCGCCAAAAAAGATGAATTATACTGCTTTCCCTAATCCCTCTCCCCCGGTTTTAATTCTGGAGGCTGGAAGATTAAAGATAACTTAGGTAGTATTGGTAAAAGATAAACTTTCTGGATGCTGTATTTTGCTGAAAATAGCACCTTTGCACCTATCGTTGTGTAATACTTTCTCCAACTGAAGGAGCCCTATATGCCTCTATATATTGGAGGGAAATCCAGGAATAAGAATGTAGGAAAATTTGTTTTGTCTCTTGTCTTCGAATCTTCAATAATTTCCTACTCGTATACATACTTTGTTGGATGGTTTGGAGACTTGGGGGAGGTACTATTGTTATTATTTGAGTTGTCTAAAACTTATTTCCTGGGATTCCTTTAGTAAGGAAATAGTTCCTGATATTAGAACCTAATAATGAACGAACTAGTATTGTTGCGAACTAGTATCTTTCAAGTTTCAATATCTCTGAAATAAGCAGTCTTACCCTTATAATTCTTTGTATTGCCTTGTGCAGTCAGAAGAATGTAATGTTTATTAACTATTGTGTTCTGTAACATAGTTAGCGGTGTTTCCATCTTATTGTTTCTAGTTTGATATTGACTTTCTTTACAGGGAGCTTCTATACCTCGATGTTCAAATGGGACAAACATTCTGATACCATTATCAGGAGCAGTTAGTGCGGAGGATATGGCTGTTACTGGTGCAGGTGCACGTTTACATGCACAAGAAATTTCTAGCCCTTCCCTATTGTATGATTTTGAAGAACTGGAAGGAGGATTGGACTTCCTAACTCGTGTTGTTGCACTTACATTTTATCCTGCTGTGGCTGGACAAGGCCCGATGACACTTGGTGAGGTACAAAACAAATAAACATTATTTCCTGGCCATCTCTTTCTTGCACATGACCAGTTTGTAAGGACCACTTCTAATTATACATATTCAAACATCATGGCTTTATGCATATTTTGTCTGGATGGATTGGGAATAAACCAACTGAATGGTTAATATGGTTCACAAAATGAAATATATTTTCCTTTTCAGTTTCATTTTGTATCATTTTCTTTTTTTGGGGTGTAGAGGGTAGGGGGAGGTTTGGTTTGAGATAAAATAGAGTAGTATTATCTAAATTAAGAATGCTCCTTTTACACTTGAAGGAAGAAACTAAAGATCTGACTATATTTTAAGTTTAGTTTTAACATCATCTACTTCCCTGAAAATATCACCAGATCATTTTTCTATCATATCTCATATCTTCTGATCGGTTGTGTTAAATCTGTCTTCCCAGATCATCATAGGGTTCTGTTAATACCAAACAAGCTTGACTACTTTAAGTATCTCTTCTGTACTGTGATTAAATTTTGACTCATGGCAATAAAAGCATTTGTCCAAGCATTATGTCATTTGTTTGCTTTAGTTCAAAAATTACTTCTGCAGTTGTAACTGTGTACCTTTATCCTCCAAATGCTAACCCAGAGTTGTTTATGCATGTATGTATTGCCTATCTGCATTTATTTGCATCAACTTGCCTTGTTTTTGGCCTTCTAGATCTGCCTATGCCAACATCACAATGAACCAAAAGTCCATCTTATCAGGAAAAAGTAGGAATTGAACAAATAAATGATATTTTGCTAATTTTGCTGTTGTTTGCTCTGAATAATGGCTCTTAACCATCCGTAGGAACTACAAGTTAATGTTTGTTAGTTGAAAATATGCAGGTAGAGATCCTTGGAGTGCCTCTTCCATGGAGATCCATTTTTTCCTGTCAAGGCTCCGCTGATAGGTCAAGTGAATGCAACAATATTAACCAGAAGGAAATCAACCCTTTTCTTTCTGGGACAGATACCAATCCCTTCGCTGGAGCTATGATAAATAATAAAGAGCCACCTCCAGTTCAAGTAGATACATCTACCAATTTAGTGGACCTTCTAACAGGAGAAAGAATTCCAGAATCAATTTCTGAATCAGTGACAGAAACCCTTGTGCATGAGGGAAGTGACTTACTTGACTTCTTGGATGATGGTGCCACTCCGCCAGTAGTCCATGGAAATAAAGAGTCCAAGATAATTCCATCCCATGGACCGTTGGACAGCGGTGTTCAAGAGTATATAAAATGTTTCCGACTCATTGTAGGACCTCATATGGTATATTTCTATGCTGATTATTGGTAAAATATGTCTAAACCACCTGCTTATCCCGTTGTACTGTCAAGTTTTTGTTGTTCTTTGAGAATCTTGTGACATGAACATATCTTGGTGTTCTAATCAATTTTATTTTGTTTCATTGATATTAGATATTTTCAGTTGAAGACTGAAGTGACCTATTGTGGTATATCAATAAGAAGTTAACATTAGGGTAATTTCCCTTTCTAAAATTATAATCTAGATATCACGACATTTGATTTGCTCAGACTTCGGATGGTTCCTTATTCAAGTATACAAGTTTCTCGCTTATTCTCCTTTTTGTTACAGTAAAACAAAAAGGTAACTTTATCAAGTGTTACACTTGGACTGTGTGGTTATACGACAAGTGCTTATAGATGAAAAAAATATGGAAGATATATATTAAGATATGGAACCTTCCAACACCAAAATGGATTCTACTGGCTTGTGGATTGTCATTTCCCCAGTATTCTCTCTCTGTAATCATCAATTATTATAATTGAAATGAATATCCTATTTCAAGAATTTGGCTTATTTGGACATCTTATGGAAGCCCGACTTCTCATATACTCTTCCCTTGACTTGCTTTTTCAATTTTTTGGTGGTATTTCAGTTGCACTTTGTTATGCATTTTAATCTTTCTTTTTTCCTTTTACGTGTCAAATTTATTAGCAGGAAAGAAAATTGGGTTTCGTGGAAGCTATGAAACTTGAAATAGAACGTTTTCGGCTGAATCTGTCTGCTGCTGGTAGGGATAGAGCCCTCATGTCAATATGCATCGATCCTGCGACTATAAATCCAAATTTATTGCTTGGGGAATCTCACCTTGGAAGATTATGCAGAGTAGCGAGCACTCTTGCATTGCTTGGGCAGGCTTTCCTTGAAGACAAAATTACTGCATCAATTGGTCTTGAGATTGCTGATGAAAGTTCTATAGATTTCTGGAATATTACAGGCATTGGAGAGAGATGTTATGGTGGCATGTGTCAGGTTCGTGCCGAAACTAGGTTGGGGGAACATATATCCTCTATACCATCTTCCACGACTTCAAAATCTATATTTTCGTGTTCTGATTGTGGAAGAAAGGTTTGTAAAGTTTGTTGTGCTGGAAAAGGAGCTCTTCTACTAGCAACTTCCAACACAAGGCAGATTCCAAGTTACAATGGCACAAGTAGCCACGGAGGATCAGTTCATGGATATTCAAGTGATGCATCTTCAAATCGGTCGGCGGCACTTGATGGGGTTATTTGTAAACAATGTTGCCATGAAATTGTGCTTAATGCATTGATTTTGGATTATGTTAGGGTCTTAATTAGCCAACGAAGAACAACTCGGGCAGGTGCTGCTGCAGAGGATGCCCTGAACCATGTCATGGGGTTGTCCTCGAGAAAATTTCTTCCTGAAAGAAATCTAAACAGTCAGGGAACCACTAAGGTCTTACACAGCTTAATGAATGGAGAGGAATCCCTTGCAGAGTTTCCATTGGCTAGCTTTTTACACTCGGTATTGCTCTGAATATTTCTGATTTTTATCCAATCACGTTTTTGTATGCATCTCATCATTTAAAATGTACCGAACTTTCATTGCCTCGGTTTGATTTTTGTCTCTAATTCAGTTATTTCCTTATTAGTGAAGAAATTTTGGTTTCATTTGAACTAAGTAGTTGCTTTCATAGTTGAATACAAAACCAAGTAGTTAATAGAGCATTATATCCATTTTTAACATAATGGATTCAGCATGTTATTTTCCTCATCAAGTATTCAGGATTAGTAGTCTACAATCATCTCTCAGCTTACTATTTTTTGCCTTTTAGATTTAAAATGCTCTCTCTTCACCTTAAGACAAGGTAGATTATCGTTTGATATTATGATGATTTTGTCCAACAGTGATTAAACAGTTACATTGTTATTCTTAGCATCTTTTCTTTTTCCTAATGTCAAATAGTTAGGAAATTCCATTTATTTGATTACAACAAAAGAGAACGTGATGTAAGAGCAAGGTAAAGGGTAGAAATATACTTTTAAGATTGAATGATAAATTGAGTTGCACTTGTAATCCACGCAAAATTGTGAGAAGGGGCATTTTTTGTTTCATGGCTCAGAAAATTGGAAGTTTCTCTGCCAAAGTTATTTTAGTTCTAATGGAAACACGAGTCTGTTCCTAATACATGAAAAGGTCATGAAGTAATAAGATAACCTAAAACAACTAGGAAAAACAAATTAGTTAACTCCTAAATCGACTATGAAACGAACTAGTAAAATAATTTCAAATGAAGTGGGATTAGTGTAGCATGAAAGTAACTTCTTTTAGTCAAAATGGAATTTCTGTCCTGCATCAGGACCAGGCGTGATTTGGATAGGATGGTTGATTATGTGCCTTTATGTTATCTAGGTTGAGACAGCAGCAGGATCAGCGCCATTATTTTCGTTGCTTGCTCCCTTGGATTCTGGATCACAAGAGTCATATTGGAGAGCTCCGTCCGGTGCCTCATCAGTTGAATTTGTCATTGTTCTCAGTAATCTTTCTGATGTCTCCGGCGTTGTCCTTCTGGTTAGTCCATGTGGCTATTCAATGTCCGATGCTCCTACTGTAAGTATATTTTCTGCCCAGCTCTCTTTTAAATGAACATTACCAGAAGTTTTGCCATGTAATGTATAGACATCAAATGTAATAAGAGAATCCTAAAATTGCGGCACAAAACAATTTTTTCCATTTCAGTTAGAGAGCAATTGGTATCTTTTGTATTATCATACATCACTTAGCGACTTTACATTAACAATGCCCAGTTTATCTGGATATTCTCATGAAAGAGGAGAGCTTCTTCCCTTTTACTTTATTGTATTTAATTTTTTTGAATTTGGGGTTAGGAAACAAGTTCTGGTGAGGTATAGTGTAGTTGTATGTTATTTGCCGTTGTACAAGTTTTTTGTGGTTTGCTAAATATTTTTCACACTAATAGGTTCCTTGTTAAACCATTTAAAGTGCCATGCCTGTGTGTCATGGGCCAACTCTTTCAAATGTTACAGAAGACCATTTATCACCCTTGCAGCCCCATCTCTTCCTAGCTCAAGGGGAACCTGTCTCCCATCTCGAGTCCTAATGATGACCTGTTGTATATTTGAGCCCACAAAACTTACTAGTATGAACACCGCATACACGGTTGATGCCATAACTCTATCCCAATCATGATGCTCATGTTTGTTAAGGTTCCACCTCCCATGTTGTAATGCGTCTCGAGCATTGAGGGTCTCTGGTGCATGCCCACAACATGATTTTTGTATTTGTGTCCTCAAGCCCTTTTTTTTTTGGCCACGCCTGAGTAGGGTCACATAATAGTCCAAGGCAGGCTTGAAGTGCAATCGTAGCATATTTATCCCCAATACACTATAGGCAATATCCTCACCCGTCAAAATCGTACCTCCATTTGCTCACTGTGTGGCGTCGCCCCATAACTGGATATTATAAGCCAAAGAACCTTCCCCACAAGACTGAAATGTTTACCCATTTTATGTGAGTTACTACACTAGGCTCTTGGAGTGTTTGTCTCACTAGCTCATTCCCTAGAGGTGTTGTCATTATTCATGTATTCTGCAAGACATAATAGTATCAGGCCTCATAACAGTAACCAACATGGCCCCCCATCCAAACCCGCCCCGTAAAGTTCCCCACCTTGTATGAAGATTTTAAAGAGTTCTTTAAGATGCCTAAAACCAGCCTTTAGGTTTTCTCATAGCCTTTAAGATTGTTGCTCACTTAGTGCCCAAGTTGTCCTTAATTTTTGTTGTTAAAACATTTATGCAAAAAATAAAAATAATGGGGAGTAAAATTTCTACTAACTTCATGTTGAATTTGTTATATAGTAATTTGCTTTTTCTTCCTCTTGCATTTGTAATATATAGTTTAATCCGAAGTTATTTAATACATCAAATAACCACTTCTCTAATTCAAAAGATTTCACTTCTAAAAATCAAAGTTAAAAATAATGGTTTTATTAAAAAAAAAGAGAATAATATAAAGATATAATATAAAACTCTAAAGAATTCTAATTGGCATGCATATGTCCTATTTTGTTGGAAAATCACATGATGGCGTTGGCGTGTCCGTGTCCCTATTTCACAGGTCACATTGCAATGCGTGTTTTCTCCAAATAATGCCTTCCCTCTTAAAAGGACTCTAATTTTTCCAAGACTTGGTAGAGTAACGCATTTAGGGGAGAACCACTAGCTTTGGGCTCAAATGACAACACGAGTGCAAATGAAGAAAGACGAGTTTTGGATCCTTTTGGTAAAATTTTTACAAAACATTCATATTCCGTTGAACACTAACACCAAGGACAAATAGATTTCCAACCCATGCCGTCAGGTAAAGCTAATACGAAATTTTTGCCAGGAATAAGTTTTGCTTATTATACCAAACCAACTCGCCGGGAGTCTTTTTCTTCAATATTCTTGCGCAATTTTTTTTCGAGAAAGCCACTTGATCTGGTGTGTAACAAACATATTCCTTCTATCATTGGTTGAGCTAATGTACTTAACATGGATAGCATGTAAGAGGGTTTAAGGAATGATATAAAAAGGAAGGCGAATATATGGCTACAGCTCAAAAAAGAATCCTGTAGTTCTTTCATTCCTCATTCTTGGGATATTATTGAAGATTGCCCATTAAGGGTCCGGGAAATCTGCAAGGTCCTGCTGCGGCTTTTCTATTACAAATCTGGATAGTTTTCTAACATTTCGAGGAATTCCCAGTTAAAATAGTTTTGTGAAACTCCACTGCCAAGTCTCTGCTTGATGGACAAAAGTGTTGCTTGCACAATTGTTTATTCTCTCTTTGCTATTCCCCCCTTTTGTGTTGGTCACTAACAATGGCGCCAAACCAACATGCTGTTCTAGACACTGTAATGTATATTCTCCCTACTTTGGTCATATAATTGCTATGATTCTATTCTAAAGTAGCATTGTATATTTGGGTAATTAACATTTAAATGTAGAAGTAGGTTCGATCCTTCCCCTCTTCCTATATAGTGGAAAATAAATGGATGAATCAAATTGAAGCTCAAGGCTTCTGCCAAAATAAGAAATAAAAAATGATGTAAATGGGAGAGTGAAAAGGAATATGGATAAGTTAAAGAAAACTAAATCTCTATCGTGCTGTGGTTGATATGCTGGAAAAAAATCTAAAATATTTTACTGACGTGATAATGTTATTGGACCAATTTATTTAAACATGTTATTGTTATTTAAACATGTTATTGTGCTTGCAACAAAATAGTGTTTGTGAGGGTTACCGGGTCTAGTATGCTAACGGATGTTTATGGAAGTTCCCTCTATGCAGACTTTCACATCACTAGAATCGTGAGTTTGGTGGTTACCTAGAAGGATCACAAACTTGTCAATGAAAAATCTCTAGAACCCTGTTTATTTTGTGAAGATGTTCATCACATGTACGTTCATTGATTTCATAAATAATTCTCTGGTTCACAAATCAAGGATCATGACTAAACACTGAAGTCTGACGGCAGTTAATTATTCACTAAAATTGTGCTTCTCCTATATACACAGGTGCAAATATGGGCGAGCAATAAAATTGACAAGGAAGAGCGATCATGTACAGGGAAATGGGACATCCGCCCTCTGATAACATCTTCCCCTGATCTTTATGGGCCAGAGAAGTCATTTAAAGATGACAAAGTGCCTAGACATATAAGGTTTTCCTTCAGGAATCCTGTTCGATGTCGCATTATATGGATGACCTTGCGTCTTCAGAGAACTGGTTCTAGTTCTGTCAATTTTGAAAGAGACTTCAATCTTTTGTCTATGGATATGGATGAAAATCCCTTCTCGCAACTCAACAGACGTGCCTCTTTTGGGGGACCTGTTGATAGTGATCCATGCCTTCATGCTAAAAGAATTCTAGTGGTTGGAAGCCCAGTTAGGAATGAAATAGGAGCATCGTCTCAAGGTTCTTACCAAATAAATGTGAGGAACTGGCTGGAGAGAGCTCCACAGTTGAACAGATTCAAGGTGAAACCTGTGTTTCTCACGAATGTTGAATATTTAGAATTCTTTTCATAATTCATGTATGATTACTGTCACTTTTCAGGTTCCAATTGAGGCTGAAAGGTTAATCAACAATGATCTTGTTCTGGAGCAATTTCTGTCCCCAGCTTCACCCATGCTGGCAGGATTTCGTCTGGATGGTTTCAGTGCAATAAAGCCCCGAGTCACCCATTCACCTTCTCCTGATGAAAATATAGGAAACTGTTTTTCGTACCTTTTAGAAGACAGGGTCACATCTCCTTCTGTATTGTATATTCAAGTATCTGCCCTTCAGGTATTGTTGAAACATTTCTCTGCTTATCGAATTTTTCTTATCAGAAAAAATGTTCAAAATTTACGAAGTCGAGACCCTTTGGGCTTCATTGGAGTTGGGTGATCCAAAAACTATTTACCTTTTCAGGAAAGACAAAATATCCGTTATGCACAAGGCCCAAGAATTGGAGCAACAACTAGTGCTTAAAAAGATAATGTATTTGTCTTGTGTAATATTGGGTTCACTCAACTGATACCCAATATCCTAGGGTTCAATTTTAATCTTACATTGGAATAGAAGGTATGGTTAATCAATTAGAATAACTTAATATGGCTGATATTACATCCAACCTTGGATAATGAAAAAAATACTACTTTGCCAATGATATTTTTCTAATTATTTAATTAAACCCTCCACGTTAATGATTTTCCCGTCCCTATTTTTACCCCACTCATCTGCATGTTATGGTTAGTCAGTTCATCACCAACCACCACCCTCTTCCCTTTATCTCAACCTATGTTTGCCTGCCACTTCACCACAAATATGAAATCCAGTCTCCCTTTTGAACACTCACCATCCATCCCGACAAGCACAATGTGGGGTACACTTCTTGTCAGAGAAACCTCAATTCTGGTTGATTTGGTGGAATTTTAAGGTTCAGGACGAACTGATTATGGTTGGTGAGGTGACTGTTGCCAGGTGATAGTTTTGGAGGTTGGTGGTTAAAGCGAGGGGTGGCTAGTAATGGTGGTTGCTGCTGCAAAGATGATGGTCTGACTGGAATATGGTGATCTTTTTCCTTTGCGCTCTCTCTCTCTTCACAAAAAAATGTAGAAATGAGTCCAAGCCAAGTTGTGGACATGATGTACTTCATTTTAACCCCATTAATTGTCATTGGCAATTCAAACCAAGATTAATAGATAAAAGACCCCAAAAGTAAAAATCCTTTATTGTAACGCCCTAAAATTTTCTATCCTGCCTTCTTCTATGCTGGAACTAAATAAAGCTTGGTGGGAAAGTTTACGGGATTGCTTGGAGAAAGGGGTCAGCAGAAAGGATCTGGTGTTTTAGAAAAGACGGATTATTGGTATTTATGAACACTTTTGGACTCTAAATGATACTGTTTCCATTAAACAATAATAGAAATGAGGAGGGTTGTTAGAGGATTAAGAAGTTTATGTAATTTATAGGAGTGACCAACAGGTATAATGATATGCCCGCTACCAGCTTAATAATGGGCAGTGAAGATTAGGTGGAGTGCAGACAAAGAATAAAATGCTCATAAAAAGAAAGGAGCGAAGTTGAAGCAAAAACAAAAAACTTGAGGCTAGAAAGCTTGGGTATTGATGAAGGTGGGTAGGGGAAGGAGATGCAGGAATGGAGACAATTTTGGATGAGGGATGAACTTTGTATATCACAGAGAAGTTATGTTTGAAATCAGCATTGCAGGTTTTCTGTAACTCTTGGGAAATATCTATATTACTCTTCTTTCTTTCATTTTCTTTTATTCTTTTTTTGCGTGCACATTTTTTCCTTTGTTGGCAGCCAGGGTTTGGAGGGTGGGGTTTTTTTCTTTGTGATGTCCCCGTAGGACTTAGTTTGGGAAATATGTAATAGCATCTCGAAGTGAGACTTAATTTTCAAAGAGCATCTTTAAAAAAAAAATTAATACATTCCAACAAACTCTTCACTTTTTGCTCTTTATTTTACATTTTTCGACTATCATTTATCATTTTTCCTAATTTTTGAATTAATATGTATATTTTTAGATGCCAATTGCTAAAATATTCAATATAACGTAATATGAATACTTTCATTGAATTTGGAATATGGTAAATTAGCTCCCGGGTGGGGAACGACTC
>CAIGRK010199005.1:0-23517 GCA_903798315.1 Fraxinus greggii | reverse complement strand
TGCAGAGGAGATCCCGCATCTGAAAACAAAATCAAAGAAAAATCTCAATAAATCCACCGATGTCAGTGTCGTGACTTGAGAGAATGGAAATTGCTCGTTTTTGGAGCTTTTTCTGAATGTTTAGGACATGAGGACCGGAGATGAAGAGGGTTTTGACTTGGTATATGTCATATAGATTAATTGGTTGTTCTGAAGTTTGGACATATTTTGGTAGTTCGTAATGGACAATTTACAAAATTACCCATTTTTGTATATATTTTATTTTAGATGCTAAAATTGTAAATTATCACTTCAATTTTTGGCAGTTTTTATTTTTTTTATTTTTTTTCAATTTTAAACGTTCCAACTTGGTTTCTAACCACCATTAACTTTTTCGGCTAGAAAATATTTTCCCCGTATCAATTGCAATGGGGCAAGGTCTGCGCATTTTTATTTTGAATCTCTTCAACTGATTGTCTTCATATTTATATTCAAATAACGTCTAGTATCACCTTTATTAACTTCTATCCATAGAAAATACTGTAGATCTAAATTTTTCGATAGCATATGTATTATATAGCTCTCCAACAATGAATCAATTTTAATAATCTAAACACGTTCAAAAATAAAATGGTAAATTGCACTTTTCATCCTGATTATTTGAAGGTTGTGACGATAAGGTCCCACACTTCTGGATCCCAATCTTTACAAACATCTGTACCTGAGTTCTTTTTTGTAATGAAAACCATCTGTTTGACTGTTAAATGTCAAATTCTTGAGTAAATTGGTCATTTTATCTAATTTGATTTAAGGTAACAAAACATCATATTCACTCTAAGTCCTAACTCGTATTGAACATTTTTTTCCCCTCAAAATTTCAGCAAATTCTCAGTTCAAAAGTTCCAATGTAAGCCAGTATTCTATTCTATGCAAAAGATTTTATCAACTGGCGTATTTATGGGCCTCAGAACGAATATCTGTCCAAATACTCTTGCCTTTCTTGCCTAATAGCTCGAAACGAAATTCCCACGGCAAGTCATTCATAAAACCCTTGAGAACTCGCCTGTTAGTATCACAATTAATCGAATTCTGATTTGTGATCCTCCTTCAGCATTGAACATTGAAACATTGGTTTCGAGAGTCTCATCATAAAATTTAATATTTGCATTTGCAAGGAGCTCAGAATTTGGTAATATACTAAAATCAACGAGACACAAAGGCCAAACAATCGATCTTAAAAAAAGACATACGAACAATATTGATGTTAAAAAAAATAGTGATTTAGCCCCTGTTTGACACGCATTCTTTCAAAACACATTTTTTCTTAACTTATTTTCAACCACACATTTTTCAATAAAATAATATTTTTCATTACATCAATTACTTTTCCTTACTTTTTAATCACATATTTCTCATTATTACACTATTTAAAATACATTATTTTCTCAATAATGTTCATCAAACACCCTCTGAAAAATAAAATGATTGACACCTAAAGTTCTAATCTCTGTGGCTATCCCTTGTGATTATCAGGTAATTTATAACATTAGACATAAGGAAATAAAAGAAAGGAAAACAACATTTAATAAAATAAAGGAAAACAACATTTACTTGTTTCGTCTTCATTATTTCTAAAATACATTTTCTCCCTCTTATTTTCAACCACTCATTTTTCAATAAAACAATAATACACACAAATTCAAAAAATTTCATTATTTTTAATCATATATTTTCCATTAAAATACTATCCCAAAAATGCATTTTAGACAAAAAAAAAAAAAAATGGAACTCAAACAGGAGATTAGAAAATAACAAAATATGAACAGAAGTATTTGAACACATCACATAAAAAATCATGTAATTTATGCCCGATTGCTGCATTTATTTCAATTTATTTGTTTTAACTTTTAACTCAAACTGTAAAAATGGTAGTTTTATTCAAAAATTGACCTTTTAACAATCAAATCAATGGTTTCCGTCATGAAAAGACCTCAGGCGAGGACGCTTGCAAGGTTTAGGATCAGAATGATAGAAATCAAAGATCGAGGAACCAAGTGCAATTTACCCAAAATAAAAGAGTAAACCTAAGGGGTTCTATTCCTATTCNAAAAAAAAAAAAAAATGGAACTCAAACAGGAGATTAGAAAATAACAAAATATGAACAGAAGTATTTGAACACATCACATAAAAAATCATGTAATTTATGCCCGATTGCTGCATTTATTTCAATTTATTTGTTTTAACTTTTAACTCAAACTGTAAAAATGGTAGTTTTATTCAAAAATTGACCTTTTAACAATCAAATCAATGGTTTCCGTCATGAAAAGACCTCAGGCGAGGACGCTTGCAAGGTTTAGGATCAGAATGATAGAAATCAAAGATTTAGGACTCTATCATCACAGTCTTTATAGCTCAGGAAACCAAGTGCAATTTACCCAAAATAAAAGAATAAACCTAAGGGGTTGTTCAATTCCTATTCCAGTTTTTCGTTTTGAGTTTTTTATTCATTTTGAATTTTGTGTTTTGAGTGTTTATTTTGATATGATTGAAAATGTGTTCTTTTTGTTATTATGAAAATAAAAAATTGGAAAAGTTGTTCTCTTTCTTCCCCGTACTCTCTCTCCCCTTCCCCTTCCCCTTCCCCTCCTCTCTATCGTTTCTCTCTCTCTTCTTCCTCGTAAGGCCGCTGGCGTCGAAGACCGGCTTCTTCTGCTATTGGGTGTGGCGACGTTGGTTGGATGCGGTGTTGTCTCTCTCTCATCTTCCCCTCCTCTCTGCTGTTGGTTGGATGTTGTGTCGTCGACTTCTTATGCTGTTGGGTGTGGCGATGGCGGTGGTGATGGTTTTGGGTCACGCCGGTTGTATGGTTTTGGATCGGTTGTGTGGTGTTGGGAGTGGCAGTGGCGGTGGTTTTGGGTCGCGACGGTTGTATGGTTTTGGGTTGATTGTGCGGGTGTGGTGGTGGCGGTGGTTTTGGGTCGGCACCAACAAAAACCACATGCTTCTTCTGCGACTATAGCGGTGGCTGTAGTTTTAGATCCCGATGTCGTCGTCGGCGGTTTAGCGGTGCGACGACAATGGTGTGGTGTTGGCGGTGATGGCAATGGTTTTTGTTGGTGACGTTACTAAAAACAACTAAAATGCGTCTTGAAAATGTTGGCTTGATTTTAACTGAAAACATTAAAAACTGCATTTTTTATATTTTCAATTTTTTTTTATAAATTTTAAACTCGTTTTTAAAAATAGATAATTAAACATTTTGTCACTATTTTAAAAAGTCAAAGAGATGAAAACGAAAGAGAGAACGGCCTCAATTTTTTTACATCTTTAAAGCTCAACAAACATACCTCTACTATTATTCTTCTGGTACAATAAATAAAGTCAACAGGTCACACAAGTCTACCAATTTGAGCAGCTGAGATTACGAAATTACCCCTATTCGAGATACTTTCCACGTGGGAACCCTATCATCATTTCCTCTTTTGCCCACTCTCGTGAATTATAACGTAAAATACAATGTGTACAAGCTTCAAAGCCCTACCCTTCTCGTCTTATCGATTTTCACGATTTTTGTTTGTGTTTCTTGCTTCTGATTCTCATAAAATTGTAGGTTTATGTAAGTTTCGTTATATGATAATTGTGATTTGATCCGACCAGTGGATCTGAAAACGCTGATGGAAAGGATCGTCGGAGGAAAATTTAAACTCGGCCGCAAGATCGGCAGTGGATCCTTTGGCGAAATATTTATAGGTAAGTTGTTTGTAAAGCTATAAAGATTTGTTATTTGCTTAATATCTTTGTTTTATTAATTTTAAGTTTAACTGAGTTTTTTTGTTATACTGAATTTTTGGGGAATTTTGTATTTTGCAGCTACACATATTCAAACTTTTGAGATCGTTGCGGTGAAGATCGTAAGTTTTGAATTGAATAAAAAATGTTTCTGTTAATTTCATAAAATTGTTGCATGTGGGTTTGATGTTTCGAACAGGATTTCCATTTCTTTTTTCCTTTTTCCTTTTTTAGCTTTTATCCAAAGTGAAAATGCAAATATAGAATCAGATAGGTCTGTATACACGGTTCGACGTTATGGTAGGTTTGTATGCCCAAGTAATCATCTGGATGTTTGTAATTTAAATAAGAACTGCTGAGAGAAATGCTTTAATGTTGTTAGCCTTCTGCATATGGTTGTTCTCTTGACATCATTTGAGCACAAAGTGAAAATTGGTCTGTTTTTGAAACTTCACTTCTGAATTCTCAGGCATACAGAATAGTTAATATCAATATATTACTGTTTGATGCTCAATCCTTTCTATTTGTTTTTTCTCTGCAGGAAAATAATAAAACAAAGCACCCACAACTTCTTTACGAGGCCAAGTTATACAATATTCTTCAAGGAGGAAGTATGTAATAATCATTTCAAAAGTGTTTTGAAATGCAAATGATGCACATATTTTGTATGCTTTTGATATTCAAATGCTATATTAGAAAGAAAATTGAGTTTTATGCCATCATCAATCCCATGTAATTTACCTCTATGGGGAGTTTCCACTACAAAATGACAGTCTCAGGATAAGTGTCTGATGTCGAGATTTTACTGATGCTTCTAAATATTTCTAGAGTTCTTTGACCGTGTCTAAAAGTAAAAAAGAAGTCAAAGGTTGATATAGGTGTTTTACAATTCTCAAACTGTCTCTATGATTAAGCCCTTGTTTGAGCTCCATTATCTGAACACTCATTTTTTCCCGAACACATTTCCAACCACACATTCTCCCAATAAAATAATTTTACTCGTAAACTCAAAGTTTTTCTTTACTTTTTAACCACACATTCTTCTAAAAATCATTGCAAAATCTATTCTCTCAAAAAATTGGGCTCAAACAAACCCTAAGTGCGAAAATTGGAAATGCTCTTACATTATAATTGAGAATATTTAGCAAGTTTACTTCCCTTCTATCTGAATGAATATAGTAAAAATTTTAATTAAACAATATTGAAAACAAATGAGAAATTATCTGTTCTTGTGTTTGAGCATGCCCTTGTTTGAGCTCCATTATCTGAACACTCATTTTTTCCCGAACTCATTTCCAACCACACATTCTCCCAATAAAATAATTTTACTCGTAAACCCAAAGTTTTTCTTTACTTTTTAACCACACATTCTTTTAAAAATCATTGCAAAATCTATTCTCTCAAAAAATTGAGCTCAAACAAACCCTAAGTGCGACAATTGGCAATGCTCTTACATTATAATTGAGAATATTTAGCAAGTTTACTTCCCTTCTATCTGTATGAATATAGTAAAAATTTTAATTAAACAATATTGAAAACAAATGAGAAATTATCTGTTCTTGTGTTTGAGCAGTGTCTGTTTCATATGGCTTTATTTATTGAGACGATGAATATAAGATATGATGTCGTGAAACACACACATATTAATGTGTCTCTAATGTGTTGCATCCCAAGTCCATGTGTCTTAGCTTTCTGTATATAGGAAGATGGCATGGCCCGGAAGACTGCATGAGCACTCTGTTGGGAACTTTAATTGTTTGCGTTTTTGTTTTTAATTTTTAACTTTAAAGTATTTTACTTCTATTCACTCATTAGGTGGTATACCTGGTATAAAATGGTCTGGCCAGGATGGGGATGATAACGTCCTCGTCCTTGATTTACTGGGACCAAGCCTTGAGGATCTTTTCGTGTACTGTGGTAGGAAGTTCTCGCTGAAAACTGTCTTGATGTTGGCTGATCAAATGGTAAGAAAATCCGTTACTGATTATTATTTTCCCCTCAAAACCTCACTCTGTGTTCTTCTTTCATTTCATGCTTGTTACAATTCTTAGATCTAAATTGTTTGTGCAGATAACTAGAATAGAATTTGTACATTCTAAAGGGTTTCTGCATCGGGATATCAAGCCAGATAACTTTCTCATGGGCCTTGGACGGAAAGCGAATCAGGTAATGGTAGATGCTGTTCCATAGCTTTTGTACTGTTTTCCTTAACTTCTGTCCTCACTCCCATCCAAAATCAAACAAACAAATAAATAAATATTTTCTTCATGATTCGTATGTGATATTGTGCTTTTCAGGTTTACATTATTGATTTTGGGCTTTCCAAACGATATCGAGATTCGACAACAAATAGGCATATCCCCTACAGGTGCACTTCTGTTGTATGACTTGCAGGATTTTTTCAGCTGTATACTCTCTCCTTGTCTGGTGCTTATTATCTTCAATCTTTTAATCATTTAGTTAGTCAAAATTCTAGTTCGCTATTATAAAAATGATGTGAAGATTACTTTGTTTGGTTAGGAAAACATATTCTTGTGGGATTAAATTTGGAAAACAAAATTTGACAAGTCTTGACGCATGTTGGGATTTGCTTCTTCATTTTCCTTTTTGTCCACTTTTCTGTAATAGCTTCCTTCATACATCTAATATTGCTTTACTTTTCACTCGTTCAGGGAAAATAAAAATCTGACAGGGACTGCTCGGTATGCAAGTTGTAATACTCATCTTGGGATTGGTAAGTGGATAGAGACTTATTCTCCCTTCTTAAATATGTCCAATCTTTCATTCCTTTTGTTTTAGCCAAGAAGAGGAGGAAGAGAAGTCTTCAGGGATTATTATGAGCAATTATATTTTCCTTTTGTATCGTAGAGCAAAGTCGGCGGGATGATCTAGAATCCCTTGGATATGTACTTCTGTATTTCTTGAGAGGAAGGTAAACAGCCCCTTCTAGTGCTTCTTTCTTTAGTATAGTTTTAATTTCAGTTTCTGACTAGGAAGCACTAACATGATTGAGGAGCGCACTGGACACCAAGATGTGGCATGTCTTTTTTCTTTTTCTTTTTTTCACAATCTGATATGGGGCCACAACTTTAAAATAATAGAACAAAAACAGAAGAAAAAGGGAAGATACTAACCTGTTTGGAGGATCAAACGACTGGTTCTTAGAAAAAGCTGGCCTGGAGCAAACACTGTTGGTTGAAAGAAATAACTAGCAGTGGGTGGAAGGGAGTTGATGACGGATGAGCGGCACCTGCTGAAATGGTCCGAAGCCCTAATGTATTGTGTTTTGGTAACACTAATTAATTGAAAGTGAACACAGTTTTAGCTAAACAAGCAAGCATGATTTTAGGCACGTTTTTAATACAACTCAAAATCAGATTTTGACATTTAGTTAATTAAACGATATACGTTTTTATCTCAGATCACTATCTGTTTGTAATTAAAAGTTAAAACCTACTGACACGACGTTTACACTGTTAAACATCAGATTTTCTCTCTTCACTTACCTTTGTGAGATAGAAGATATACATTTACAGATTTCATCTTCAATCTGTTCTTTGCTTGAACGTTACTTACCCTTTTGAAAAATTGAGCAAATACAAAATGTCCTATTTTCTCTTAGACTATAAATAATTTGAAATATAATAAAGAAAATCATATTATTTTAATTAAAGTGTCTAGATGTGGCATATTGAAGTGTCACAACGTGTCGGTGTTGCGCATCAGTGTTGTTTCCTAGGTTTTCCGAAAGATGATTCAAGTTGGCTTTTCTTTAATTATCTACTTGTTTGTGTATAGCCTTCCGTGGCAGGGTTTGAGAGCTGCCACAAAGAAACAAAAGTATGACAAAATATGTGAGAAAAAATTATCCATTCCTATTGAGGTGGGCACATGTATCAATAGTTTTTATTTTTTTTTATTTTTTTCCCCTCTAGTTTCATATTTTCTTTCAAATTATACCTTTATTCTGCTTTATACTTATTTTTTCCCTCCTGAAGGTGTTGTGCAAGTCCCATCCAGTAGAATTAGCTTCGTATTTCCACTACTGTCATTCTTTGACATTTGATCAACGGCCTGATTATGGATTCTTGAAACGCCTCTTTCGTGAACTGTTTACTCGCGAAGGTATAGTTAAGTTGTTGGTTAGTTGTATACGCATGCGACAAGTTCGTGTCAAAGAATAGCATTTAAACATATTGGATTTGTTGGGTGATTAATCTGCAATTGGGATGAAGAGTGATATGATGTCTCAGTTCCATGTCTTAATACTGTCTTAAATTATCCACTAATGAGTTCTCTTTTGCAGGATATGAATTTGATTATATATTTGATTGGACAATTCTCAAATATCAGCAAGCACAAATAAGTAAAACACAACAACGGGTATCAGTAATGTCTTTCTCATTTTGCTCCTCAAATTTCTTTCATTATGTTGATAAGAGTGTGGTTATTGGATTTTTTTTTTTGGTTTACTTCATTGGTCTATATTTGCCAGAACAAGCTGCCATTGCATATAATTTTTAATCTTCGATCATCAGTTTTCTTTGTGTGAAAACGGTACATCATTGTCATCTTTTTGTTAAAATATAATGTAAAATTTTTCTGCAGCCAAATGCTGGTGAGAGCAGTCGTCCAATTCCTATGGATATGGAAAAGCAACAAGGTTAGATTTTCTGGAGCTCTTTGCTTAACAGGATAACTAAAGTGTAACAAAAAATTATTGCATTCAAGTTATTGTTGGGAGATTAAATTGTGTTTGGAAATTTTTCATTTCGCTTAATTGTATTCATTCCACCTGCAGGTAGAGGAAGTTTTGCCTTCTTTTTAAATTGTACAGTGCATCTATACGCTTGAAATTACACAGATTAAGTTAATCATTGGCAGCCTAAGCCCTCGTTTGATTCCCATTTTTTTTTTAAAATACATTTCTCTCTTTCTGCTTTTTAACCACACATTCTTTAATAAAATAATATTACGAACCCAAAACTTTTCCTTATTTTTTAACCACACATTCTCCGTCAATCTACTATTCCAAAATACATTCTTAACCTTTTAATGGGGCTCAAACAGGTTCTAAGTATTCTGTAATGTTTTTTAGCATGCCTAGTTCATGCTGTGGGATTGACATTGAAACTGAAACCAAAAACTAAATAATCAAATGAAATAGAAAGAATGATATCACGATTAGATTAAATATGCTGGTATTGAATATCCTGCGTGTCAGTTTTCTTGGGTAACGGTTTCATATATCTTCAAGTTACTGAACAAATTTTATAGTTTGATGTCTGCAGGCAATAATGCTTCTTATTTAGCTGACTTGGGTGAACGGATGAGATCAAACAATGCAGCTGGTAGTTCTAGCATCCGTATGGAATTTAAATCGTCAAGAAATCGAAATTTGACTTCCGAGAATCCTTTGAATAGAAATGTATGCCAATCCATTTTTGTTGAATGAAAAAGGAGATATGATATCAACTCTTATTATCTATGTTTTTCCCTTTTATTTCTTGTAAGGATAAATTTTTCAGCTTTTTTATAGCATTATATGAATAATGTTGTCAGATCTTGGTATTCTTAATATTATGAGCAATCAAAATTATTTATTTATCTATTAGCAGATTGGACATTTATATTACTTAATTCTGTAGATAATGAGCAATGCGCACATGCCATCTACTTCATTTGCTTCTGCTGTTATATTGAAAGGAAATGACTCAAAACCTGTAGTATCTACTGAAGCAAGTACTGGTAATGGAAATGGTGATGATACTGGTCCTTCGAGTAGTTGGATCTCTTCTCTGCGCCGTATTTCTTCTGCCAAGTGACTGATTAAGTAATGTTGTCCCCACTACACTCCCTCCCTCTCTTGGCTAGGTTGTTCAAATGGATGCATGTTACGTACCATGTTCAGTTGCTTATATACTTATTTTCTGTTTTTAGGTAGACGGCAAGATGAACCACTGCACATGCAGTGGATTTGGACTTATTTATCTGTGTGACATGGTTACAAGGTTGTAAATAGTTTGTGGCTGATCATTGTATGAAGACCTTCGGTTTCAATTTTTACGAGATACGGTGATGTTCGTCTACACAGCAGTTACTGTTCTGTGGTTGGAGGCCCCGGTTAGATGTCCTTGAGATGATTACCGAACACATTAGTTGATTGGTACTAATAGATCATACCTCAGCTTCCAGACATATCGACACAACAAATTAGTTGCTACTGATTTGGTTTTTGGTTCATTGTAAGAGTAATATGTTCGGCTATTTTCTCCGTTGAGTCCTATTGTGCATATTGTTGTTTTTAAGTTTTCTTTTCATGTGCTTCATCAAATTGGTTGCTTGCTTGTGTTATGACCTACATGCCTTTAGATCCTTTGGTGACAAGAACCCCCCTCATGGGAAATGTATTGATAACGTGAATGGGTTTTTCATAGTAAACGTAGAATCTTCATATTTTGAAAGCCAATATTTTATGCTTGCTTGTTTATTGAGTTCGTTGTCAGGAAATAATTTCCATAAATGACTTCCTAATTAAGTGAAGTTATGATCGAGTGTCTTACTGAGATGAACATCTGGTATAATAAAATAGGCAAAGCTATGAACCAAAAATATACGCCTCGAGGTGGTACAATTGAGGATAAATCAAGGGAAGAACGACTTGGGTGATTGGGGGAAGACTCTTTTTCAGAGTGATGTAATTAATCACTAGTTTAGATTATGGTGGTGCTGGAAAAAAATAACATGGCTTGTGGTTGGTAAGATCTATTTCACTGGATGTAGCAGTGAATAGAATGGAGTAGCGAAGAAGGATTTATGTAGCAGTCCCAAATTTATTTTAATCTAAGGCTTTGCTTTTGTTGTTGTATGCTTGATGACCTTACTATTTGCTTACACTTTGGGTTGTTTTAGCTGCTGTGTGAATATATGAGCTTTCCATCAGGGATATAATATTATCTCACTAAAAAATGGGGAAATATTTTATTGCTGCTTACGATTTGCTTTATATCTTCTTGCGAACTGGTTGAATCTGCCAATGCTGTAATCTCTTTTACCTCCCTTGTGTAGCATCCTACGATAATAATAACTTCCTGTCTTTGTTGAATTTATTCTTCTCAAACTTTGTCATGCTTCCTCTAGTTTCCACATGGCTGGGGGCACTCATTTTAGTCTTCTGTTCCTTCTTTTAATCATTTAACCACCTTAACTTGCTTATTAATGGTTTATCCTTTGGATACAGAGCAAAGTTTATTTAAATGATGAAGCTTACCAACTACTTTATTTTAAAGTTGTTTTAGATTACCTGTCAATTATGAGTTCATACATTTGCAAATTGCAGGATTTGCTCTTTCCACCTATATGTTACAGTGGGAAGAATGAAACAGAAATATACCCCACTGTCTGGTGCGGCTTCATGAGATAAGTCTGTCTTTCCTATGATCAGTAACAAAAGAAGCTGGAATTTTTGAGTCTTTGGGTTCATCCCTGTTAATTTTATGAAATTGCAATGTTTTTTCCAACGAATCGGAAACACCTCCCTGTTTGGTTTTAAGCAAATACCAATGATGGATTTATCACAAGGGAGGCAATCTGTTGAATGTATTGTGGTCTGCCTGTATGCATCTTTCCACACACAATACACAAGGTTTACTGGATTGCTTTAAAAGCCACATCTTGGGTTGTTGGTTTCTAACATGGATTATAATGTGGCAACTTGTTGAAGAGTGCAGAAAATGAACCAGGCTTACTGGCCTGAGTTCTGAAGAACTAAAGCTGGTATATTGTAATACATTTCATAAGATAAGCTGCAACAAAGCTGTAGAAAATGGAGGACTTCCAGGATAATTGCTGTGAAAAACTGGATGCATGAGTGCGTACTAGGTTGTAACGAGCTCTTTATGCTATGACAGTACTATTGATTTGAAGGACAGTGACAATAAAACTGCACATACAGTTTGGGTTGAATAAAAAATTAGTTATGTATATCAATTCTTGGTGTATGATGTTGATCCTGCTCTTCGTAGTACTTTTAGGATCTTTTCTGCCGGGTTACAGATTTGCAAGCCGGTGAAGATAAATAGGGATTTTACCTTCTGTCATGGTGATTCCCTTGGATGCTGTTTGAAATTTATGTAAAATAGTTGTGGAGATTGTCATCTTTGCCAACAGGCCCTCATCATGAAAGGTATGTCTGAGTAGTTTTGGTTCAGTCATCGTGATCTGTGCTTGTGCTATTATGCTGGATGTTTACTGGTACTTTGTCGAAATGTTAGGGATCCAGTATTGGATAGGCTTCGCTAGCGTAAGTATCAATTTTTTGTTTCTTTTTCTTCTTTTAACACCGTTCAGGGTAAAGCTTGCAGGCCAGTGGCAGTACCTTAATGTTGTGCTTAGTTAATTTTTGTGGGGCCAACTGCTATTGCCTCGTGACAAACTCGACTATCATCTTATACAAGAATCTGGATTTGATAGTCCTTACTACTGTTGGGATATTCTATACAGGTAAGATTACGCCTTTGTTTGCCTTCTACTTTTTCAAAACTTTTTTTTTATGTACTCATTTTTAATTGTACATTTACACAATAAAATATTCTACACATAAATCCTGAACTTTTTCCTAAGCTTTGACCACATGATTTCCAAAAATTATCTATTAAAAACAATGTTTTCCAAAAGAAATGCCCACCAATTAGGGGGCATAGATCGAGCAGGTCAAGTCTTGTTCAGACAAGAGTTCACTTTTGATTGATCGATTGAAGTGTCAAAACTCTTTGGTACCATCAAGTGGTAAGAAAAATGAACCTCTCGAGTTCAATCAAGCTTTTCCATGAATAGAAATTATTTAAAAAAAAATAGATAAAAAAAACACACACACACACGGCGTTGGTACCTTTCCGAACTTGTAGCCTATGCGATTTATATAAATCAGGAAATAATAAGCACGATGGTGTAGTGAATTTGTTCGAGTTAATGTTTTGTCTTTCGGGTGCGATTTTGATGTGGCTGCCTTCTCTCATTTCTTCCTTGGCAATGTTGAATTTGCTCGATACATTCTTTAATATTGATGTGTATCAGTACCAAGATAATGGCAAAATATTAGTTTAGCAAAAATTAAATGGTTCTAAATCAAATAGGTTCAATTAATATTGTTTTATAGAGTAATTAGTACACAATGTCCCCACCTTATATTATTATTGTGAAAAGTGTTATTACCTTTCATTTTTTGACGTTTTCATTTTTATTTTCACTTTTCATTGTGCAAATGGTCATTTTATTCATTTTCCAACTAAAAAATGTAAAATGACAAATATACCATTTTATTTAAATAAAAAAAATCAAAGATTAATTACAATCATAGTCTCAAAATATTTTAAAAAGTACTAACGAGTTCTTAATAAATTATTTAAAAATTTTAATTTTTTTCTAAAAAGTACAAATGAGTTACGATTAAGTTTATTTAAAAATTAAAAAAGAAGTGTAAATGAGTTTTAAATAAATTATTAAAGAATTAAAAATTAAAAAAATATTTTTTATTTAAATAGGATTGGATATTCTTTTTTTTTATTGAGGAAATTGATGGAAATGATGGTTTGCACAATTAAATGTGCAATTAAGGGTGAAAATGTCAAAATAATGAAAGCTATGGACGTTTTTCGCAATAACGATGAAAGATAAGGACATTATGTAATAATTACATTTTTAATAATTTATTTGAAATTCATTTGCACTTTTTAAAAAAAAATGGGAAGTATGGTTGTAATTAATTTTTTATTTAAAAAGAATAGTATATTCGTCATTTAATAATTTTTAATTGAGAAAATAGATGAAAATAACTTTTTGTGCAATGTTAGGTGAAAATAAGAGTGAAAATGTCAAAAAAAAAAAATGAAATGTATAAACGTTTTTTACAATAACAATAAAAAGTAGGGATGTTATGTGCTAATTATCCTTGTTTTATATGTAAAATTATGAAAAATATAAACCGTTTTAAATTTTAATCATGCACAAAATTAATTTTGTTTTTCGAATCAAGAATGGTTAGACTCACAAATGAGACAGAAATTTCTTTTTGTAGAGGGTTTTAGTGATGGCAACTATTGGCGGACTTTATCTGGTTGGATCACCAGCGAAAAAATGTATTGAACTTATTGCATTTTTGCAAAAGATTATAAGTTCTTATAATTTGAAGTCGAAGTTAATTTTAAATATGCATATAAAACTAGTATTTGTACACAACACATGATTCATTACTTCTCTTTATTGTAATCTCATTATAGCCTTTTTTTTCTAAACAAGCTAAATTAACTCAAGACTAAAAAAGGGTTTGTTTGGAGAGGCTTTTGAGGACATTGTTATATATGAAATATTCATTTACAGTAAACACTCTGAAGAAGTTGAAAGTATATACGAACTCAAAAGGAACTAACTGCATTGATAATGGAGAAACATCGTAAGCGACCTTCAATACATAATGCGAGCTAATATATTTGAAGCGAAACAGAAGTATTAAGCTGGTGAATAAAAAGTAAGCATATAACAGATTCGTTAGAAGTCGGTTAATCAATGGTTGTCACATGTCATCAACTAAAAAGACCAATTTACCTCTATGGCCTGAACAAAAATCTATAAATAGATATAAGAATGCTATGCTGAATTTGATTAGTCTTCTTCTAAATAGTCATTTCTGTTCTTGATCCCCATTGTGTAGTGAAATAGTGAGTTTTAGAAGGAGAAAATATTGTTTAGGTGAGAGAAATTTATCGATCATCATTTAAAAGCAATAGAAAGAAAACGAAATTTTGAAATCCAAAAATTGCCTTTGAATTCGGTTGGGAAATTTTCGAAGTGGTTCTTTTAATTAAAAGAGATTTTAAAGAAAGACGATTCAATGTGAGAGAAAACACATTTAGAAATTAATTTTCTAACATTAATTAACTTAGTTCTTCGTGAACTAAAAAAAAAAACATAAGTAGAAGTTCTACTAAACTGGTCCAAAATATGTAAAAAATACATAAGTAGAAGTCCTAGTAAACTGGTCCAAAATATGCTGAGTTACTTGTGACAATGTTTAAATTGTGCTTCTCAGCTTGTACACGAGTTTCTATGTTCAATTTCTTCTCTTCTAAGGTCAACTTGCATATTCTATTATGTTCTTATTTCTTTCCCGGTCTCCGGTTTAATGGAACGTGCCTAGGACAGGGAGCGGTAAGTTGATGGCAAACCCTTTAAGAGATAAGGAATGGTTTGAATCATTTGACGGCGATATTAATGAATGTCCAGGATAGCATGCCCAATCTAGAATAAGGAGAAGAATCGGAGATAAAGTTCAAATTATACTTGATCTCTTTTCCTTAAAAGCCTCAATATTCTAATAATTTAAATATTCGAGAAAACTATGCGTGCAGAGTTCAATCACACGGAAGTTTTTCAAATATGTAATTTATGAAGTATTTGTTGATCGAACTCACAATACTTTCTCGAACTCACAATACTCTCCGAGTAATTTTTTTATCTTCCTCAAAACCTCAACAATTAATTTCATAAACTCCTTAATATTTATCCGTTTAGCTTAACCTAGACTAAGCCCAAAATCATTTTATATTTTATAGTATTTATGGTACTAAGGTAATGTCATTGCTTCATATGCCAGCTCTGACTCGGGCTTGTACTCCACCTCCGAGGATGATCTTCAAGATTACCTATCTGCTTTGTGATCATGATGTAACAATACTCCTATTTGAGTGCTCTGACGAAGTAATGTATAGCATTTCATCCCTAAACAATATGCTCAACTTCCCCATTGGGGAGGTAGTGTGTTTATTGGAATTGTTCTCCTTCATGATAAGACTGTCCACCTGCTGATGTGGTAGGAGAATTCAATGTTGGGTTCTCTCCAAATGTGAGAACTAAACGTTAGGTTCTCTCCGAGTTGGCATAATAAGACTTCCTACATTGGATATGAGAACAGGTCTAATGTGTTTATTAAGTTATTCTTTATCTACGTCGGAGAAATCTCGCGTCCTATATTCTTTGCCTCTATAAAGTTTTAATCAATTTATTTTATTTCATTCTAAAAATAATATTCCTTTAAAAATTGCAGAGAAAATGATATATAGTGCTCACCAAATTTTCGATTGGGTAGGGTGGGCCTCAGAATGGCAATGGGTCGGGGCAACCTCCCCTATCCTGCTAGGCAATTTCCCGTCTCGTCCCTGCCCCGTTACCCGTTTAAGGCAAGACAGTCCATTTATTTATTTATTTTTTTAAGTTTTTGATAATTCATTTTATTGTTCACATTCATTAAAGTGAATAATGGTGTATTTTTTAATTTTTTTTATTTTTAAAAGTTAATTATTCAAATATATTTGGTAAGCAAAGGCTTTTATTGTTTGTCCTATTTTTTAGATAATCTTAGTTGCTATTATCTATTAGAACTAATAAAATTTCGTGAAATTTCTCATTTAAGATATTGAGTTCTGAGAAAAAATTAAAAAATAAAAAAAGGGCAAGGTACCCATTACCCTTACGACCCCATCCCGTTCCCAACCTAAATACCCGATTAAGGTAGTAATCTCCGCCCCATTTGGGGCGAAACCCTACAGATATTGGATTTGTCGAATTTTTTTGCCATCTCTAAGTGAGCGGTAGAGTGGAGTGGGGTTGGATAGGTTAGGGCGATGGGACAGGTGGCCAAGTAAGCTTCTATTTGATTTCCGTTCTTTTTAAACTCATTTTTCTAAAAGATCATTTTAATCACACATTCAAAAAATAAAATATTTTACACATAAATTCAAATTTTTTTCCCACTTTTAAAACACACATTCTCCTAAAATACTATTCAAATCCTTTTTTTCTCTCTAAAGAATGGACACCAAAGAGGGCTAAGATTGTCATGAGATGTATGGCGATAGATATTATATCTAAAAGTAACAAGTCTTAGCTCATTTGGTGTTTAATAGGACAATGGGTGCATATTTAGCCCATGTTTGAGTCACATTCTTTCTCCTTTTTTCTATTCATTTTTCTACCGTACTCATTTTCAACCACACATTCTCCAAATAAAATAATATGACATACAAATTTAAAGCTTTTCACCGCTTTTCCATCACACATTCTCCCATCAATTACTATTCAAAAACTAATTCTTCCTAAAAAAAATGGAGGCCGAACACTCAGTCAATTGACTAGGATTCCATCCAAAGATCTTTACGCTATATATTTTACAAAACTTTGGGAATCAGTGTGAAATATATACAATTTGAGACCTTGACGTACTTTTTTGACAGGTTTGGGAGACAGTTGCAATTTTTTTTACCTAAATAGAGTTATGCTTTGTTTGGACTCCTATTAAAATTATTTTCGAGGAAAAAATGTATTTTGAAATATAATTTTCTTGAAAAGTGTATTTTAAAAAAGGAAAGAAAAATTTTAAATTTATATTTAATATTATTTTATTAAGAAATGTGCAGAGAAAAAAAAAAGAAAAATTGATTAAAATGTACTCCAAACAACCAATAATCTAGCAAAGAACGCGACCCACTTTAATCCAATTTCAAAATGGACCCAAACACCACGTCGAAGAGCTGGAGCATCCACACGCGCCGGGAAATCACCAGCAAGTACGAAATCCACGAGCGCGTGGGCTCCGGCGCGTACTCTGACGTCTATAAGGCCCGCCGCCTCTCCGATTCCCTCACAGTCGCCCTCAAGGAAATTCACGACTATCAGTCGGCCTCCCGGGAAATCGAGGCGCTCCAAACGCTGAAATTCTGCCCGAATGTCATCATTTTGCACGAGTACTTCTGGAGCGAGGATGAGGATATGGTGCTCGTGCTCGAGTTTTTGCCCACTGATTTGGGGGCCGTGATAAAGGCGGCGAAGAAAGAGGGGGGAGATGGATTGAGTCCTGGGGAGATAAAGCGGTGGATGTTGCAGATTCTGTGGGGGGTCGATGCATGTCACCGGAATTCGATCGTTCACAGGGATTTGAAGCCTTCCAATTTGCTGATCTCGGCCGACGGCGTTCTCAAGCTCGCTGATTTTGGCCAGGTTTGTCTTTTTTCTGTCTGTTCTTTCTTTTATGATATTTATGTGGGAGTGTGTTTAAGATAAGATTTAAATGAATACACGTGCCTCTTTCTTAAGTTCTTAAATGAATTGGTTTGGAATTCTTGAATTTGCTGTACACGCGTATGTTAAGACAGAGAAATAGGAAGATTGGGTTCAGTTCGATGGTAAGAGAAAAATTTATACGGTGCTGTACAACCCAATTCATTATATCAATAGCTAACGCGCTGCATTTTAGAATACTTTTGCAATCCCTGATAATTGATTTCCCGAAATGGTTGTAGTTTTCAGGCTTATTAAAAAAATCTACGAATGGAATAGAGAAAGCGGCAGTGGCTGATGTACTACCAAGTGATTGCAATAGTGTTTTTGGCATGTAGTCATGGAAAAATTGGGACTTGGAAGCTATCATTGTACATTTTGCAAATGGAGAGATTGAGAAGGGTAGAACAGGATTGGCGCGAGTATTGACTCAGCGTCTAAATCAAATCTTATCATGGACTTGATTCTAGGCTAATTATATCCTCTTTATCGGTATTCGGAATTAATTGATGCTTCTGGAATGCATCTGGAGATCCCATGGAACATGATTTTGAGTCTTGCCCTGTTCACTGGCTTCTGCAGTGAAAGTTTCTGAGAATCTTTTTACTTCATTGCTGTTCATCTGTGTAGAAAGATAGTCTTTGGCCAGCCCATAATATGTAGAGAAGGTGATGCTTTGTTGTAATATTGAAAGAATCAAATATGAAGGAATTCGGGGGCCACATATTTTGTCTTGGTTCATGCAGAATACGAGACTTAAGTGAATTTTTTAAGGTTCGTGGTCTGGGACTAATAGTGATAATACTTATTAATTTTTGTTTGTAAGAACTGTTGGATCAAGATCTACGCTTTGCGTCTCATATATTATCAAAATCGGGTCACAAGAATAATCTTACTGCTACCATACATAGAGGGGAGAACCATGGCTTTTGAAACAAAAGGCACCTTGGCTTGTCTTATGTGGCAGTTATATTTTTGGATCCAAGTCTAATCATGTTAACACTAAAAATATACGTCAACCAATTTCTTGAACCCGAGAATGATTGGCATGTTTGGTACATGAGTATGAATGCTTTTGAATTTCTCTATGATAAGTTGTATTCTCTTTTGATTCAGATTTGCATGGGTTTGGGTGGATTAGAAAGAGGAGCGGTGATCAGCTACTGCGAAAGGGTAGCTGATCAAGCTATGTGCCTTCTGTCATTTCAGTTTGCAATAACAGCAAGATGAAGAGGATGGAGGAGGTGATGGGTTTAGCTGTTGTCAATGAGTAGAGAAATGAAACCTCTGAATCTATTATCTACTTACAACTGCCGTGAATTAGAGGTGCTATAATAATTGCCAAAGGTGTCACTTTATAGCAGTATATATGGTGGCACTTCTCTAGTTCTCTCTCTACACGGTGGTCAACATGAAATATCATCTTCACGTTCTTCTGATGTACATGTTCTATTGGAGGCATTCAACAAAATTCTGAGATATAGCAAATGTTCTTTTGTTTGATTTTCTTTTTCTTCCTTGACGTCTGAATAAAATCACCTGAAAATGGTGATGCTTCCACCCACAGTCAGATGGAGATTGACAGCTGCAATTGGCAGTCTCCAAAAGGCTCCCCAGAACACATTTCTTTCCTTGTAGTTATTTTTTTGAACATATTACTGAAGATTCTTATTGTGATAATGTGGTAAGGGCTTCCTGGGCTAAGTCCTACTGGCTTATGTCACAAACATTCTCCTCTTTTATTAATATTTCTTTTCGTATTCACAATGCCATATTAGGGGTAGGTAGGGAGGGAGGTCAACGAACGAGGTGGTAACTGCTAAGCTGCAGACATGTTATGGGAATTTGGATTGGGATGTGAAGCATAAAGACAAAAAGAATAATTCTTCTTGCATCAGTTGTTTAGTATTTAAATAATTTATTTAACGAAGGACCAATACAAATATAATGACAGTAATGATGATTATATATTGATTCATGATTGAGATGGTTTGGGCATAGTCAATGACAGTTACAGATGTACGAATTAGGAAAATGGATGGGACTAATGCTAATAGTGAACTTAAAGATATGTGACTTAAAATCACATGAAATGAGGTAATTAGAATTGATGCATACTTTTGTGGTTTAATTATGGAGATTATCCTGGACAGTAGAGTGGGAAAAAATTGATATACGTAGCCAATCACTACCAATGTGGATAATGCTGTGATGAGATGAAGATTAGGTAATGACTCCGCTTGAAATATACTATTGGAGCTTTTAATTCTTGAGTAGCTTCTGGAAATTAATTTTTCTTTACTCTGTTACTTTCTCTCAACTATAGTGAATGGAATTTCCATTTCTTAAGTCCCTAATGATGCCTTTTGTCAAATCAGTATGGTGCAATCATTTTGCATAGTTTGTCCTGTAATTTTTCATCAAAGACTCTTGTGAAAATTTCAGACTTTCTTTTTAATGTTGCAATTGTGTGATTAAAAAAAAAAAAATTGTTTGAGGCTCTTATGTTAAATGTGCATCACTTGAATCATATGCCGAGATCATAGTGAACACTCTGCTTGGTGAATAAATGTGCATGAAGTTAATTGGAAATTCCAGCGAAGGAAATTATTTAATTAATAGTGTTTGTAGCTGTGTACACAAGTCTGTGTCCATGTTGTGTTGATGAAATTTGTTATGTTGGAGAAACCTGTATGGTTGCTTGCCGATTCATCGCATGGAAGCAAGTACAAGAACAGAAATGTAGGAGAGGCAATTTTGTAAAGTTCAGGTTGAGATCACCAACAGAGAGAGGAAAACTATATTCTGTTAGTATTAAGGTTATATTCGTCTGCCCCTATTTATTTGTCATTCTTTCCTTTTTTCTGTGCTCGTAAATTATTTACATATTTTTTCGATACATGTGTTCTTTATTTTAATAACTTCATCCATGTAGTGCTCCTAGTCTCAAATTACTCCCTCTCAAAAATTAGTCTCTTTTTGGAAATTCAATTTTTTCATGCTACTGTTTAACTCCAAATTCTTAGGAATTACTTTCCACATTAACCCTCCGACGACTTTTGCTTCTCTTGTCTTGCTCTTTTCCTTTTGTCCTATAAGCTAAGGTGATGCGATTTGGAGAGAAAAACTTTTCTTTATGACATGCATCCTACTTTATAGAAATGGGTAAATTAAATATGTGAAAAAGGATAGAAATTCCACTTTCCTTCTGGCACTTTTTAACATAATTAAAAATAGGAGGTATATGAGACATTATCTGGATGTTTACTCAGTGGAGGATGTGATTCAGGTGAATATTTCACGTTCAAGCAATTGTACAAGCTTTCTCAACCACAAATATTCTCATGCATTCCGATGCATCTGTATGGAGATGTGTCTGTATAATCCATTTTGTACCATTAGTAGATAAATCTGTGGAAAATTCACAATTCTGTAATGGTAGTGTCATCATCAAAAAGATCAGATATTACAATCTTCTTATTTTTCTTTTGGGTCAACAAAATAGGTTATTAAGGTTTCAAACTATCTTGAAATGCAACTGTCTTGCATTCTGAGAGTTAACGGGAAGTTCCCATTTTTTGTCGCAACATTTTAATGTGTCGTAAATAATAAATGCCGTAACAACATTCTAGTTTACTTCTATCTTTATCATGACCACAGAGGTTGTTTAGAAATTTGTGCAGTATATGAGATAACATGTCTTGTATTTCTATATGCAGGCTAGGATACTTCTGGGGTCTGGATTTGCTGCTGTTAATGATAATACCCAGACTTATCAGCAGGCTTCCCCAAGTGAAGCTACTTTAGGTCGGCCACCTGAAGTTCTTCAAGTACCGGACGATGTTAATCAAGGAAGCAAATTAATTCAAGAGCAAGGATCTTCAGGCAAAGAAGAATGCACTTTTGGCCCAAATGAGCTCGGAATTAGTGACTTCCCAAATAGAATTGATAAAGACAGTATTACTCATGATGGAGATGTATCCAATATTGCTACATGCACCACGAGTGATAGAGAAGAAGTTCCTTCAAGACATTCCTTCTGTTACGAGGCTGAGGCTGGAGACAATGGGGATGGTTCCCTTACCTCCTGTGTTGGAACTCGATGGTTCAAAGCTCCTGAGCTTCTTTATGGTTCCACAAACTATGGGCTGGAGATTGATTTATGGTCATTGGGTTGTATTTTTGCCGAGCTTTTGAGTCTCGAACCACTTTTTCCAGGCAATTCAGATATTGATCAGTTGAGCAGAATCTTTAGTGTGTTGGGGAACTTATCTGAAAAAGTTTGGCCGGGTTGCACAAAACTTCCTGATTATGAAATAATTTCGTTTGCTGAAGTAGAAAATCCAGTAGGTTTGGAAGCATGTCTGTGCAAATGCTCTCCCAGTGAAGTTCTTATTATCAAAAAACAACTATGTTTCGACCCATCTAGTAGAGCTACTGCCATGGAATTGCTCCACGACAAGTATTTGAATGAAGAACCTCTACCAGTGCCGGTATCTGAGTTGAGGATTCCTTCTAAATGCGAGTGTCAAGACGAGGATTCTGATAATGAATGTGGTGATTACAGGGATTTTGACTCGGATTCTGACTTTGATGACCAATTCGATGTTACAACCACTGGGAATGATTTTTCAATTCGGTTTCCTTGATGTTAATAAGCACGTACCTATCTCCAGGATGTTTTTACTTTTCGTATTATAGTTATCATCTACTGCCTTCTGAAATTTGAAAGAGATGGTTGTGCAACTCAGGTTGTGTTGTACTAATTTATGTTAGTAATATAAGAATTGTCTGAAGAAAACTTGAGTGTGTACCAAGAAAAGCTTTCTCAAGCGTAAACTTTTTGAAGCGTCATGTACACTGAAATGTGAAATCTAAAAATGTCTTTTGGCCCTGGAACATTTACTTCTAATAAGAGCATTTGAGATTTTGACATGAATGGATCATCCATTTAATTCAAGACATCTTAGACCTCGAGCCATTCAATCGTGACACTTAGGCGAGAGAGAGAGAGAGAGAGAGAGTTGCGCATTGTCAAAGTGTCACATTTTGAGTGGCTAGAGGTTCGAAGTTTCGTAATTTGAATAGACAATTTTATGAGGTTGACCTACCAAAGCTTCTTAAATAATATGCAATTGCTAAATCAGCACTATTTCCCATTCATGTATGATTACTTGATGCTATGGAGGGATCTACTATCGTGAAAATGAAGTGTATGTGCTCTCCCAATCGTATAATGAAGTAGTGAGAGAGCAATACAAACATCATGCTACCAATCGAAGCAATATGAATTTGGCGCCCTACATGGCTAAATTTCAATTTCAAGTAATTTGTAATTCCATATTTATGAACAATAGCCGCCCCTGGTTCTCCTTTCTGTTTACGAAGAGTGTGTCCTTCTGAAAAAGGAAGTGCGTAGGGGAGGGATGGAGTGGGGACCGAATGGTGTTGCGGTTGGTGGGTGATGGCTAAAACTTTTACAAGTAGATTTGAGATTTTGAAAGTTAGTATAGCGTCTGGCATAATTTTCCCTTAAATCATAAGTAAAATTTGATCAAACTAAATTGAGCGGGTACCTACTTGCAATGGGGGAGAAAACATAACATTTTGAAATAAAAGTTTGATTCAGATTCCCATTCA
>CAIGRK010198995.1:0-10817 GCA_903798315.1 Fraxinus greggii | reverse complement strand
CTATCAATGCTCTATATTGATCTATATTGCTCTAAGATTTTAATACATTGTGGTTATATATAGGCCCTCTTATTGGAGTCCTAGAAGGAGAATAAGTCCCAAAAATCTGGATAGAACACGAAAAATGGAGAAAAACGTGGAAGAACCGCCACTCGGAGCGCCTAGGCACTACTCGGCAGCGCCTAGGCGCTCGCTGGGCTTCTTTCCAATTTCTGCATCTTCAATTTCTTAGGCGCCTAGGCGCTAGGTCTCGGGCAAAACTTGAAAGCAAACCTTTTGTCATCCAAGAATTTTTTTCCAAGCCAAACTCCAATTTATCAAAGAAATTTGATCTCCACAAGCTATGATTCTTCAATCCCAAGTATCTTAAACTTCCTCCAATCATCCAAATATCAAATCACANACGTGGAAGAACCGCCACTCGGAGCGCCTAGGCACTACTCGGCAGCGCCTAGGCGCTCGCTGGGCTTCTTTCCAATTTCTGCATCTTCAATTTCTCAGGCGCCTAGGCGCTAGGTCTCGGGCAAAACTTGAAAGCAAACCTTTTGTCATCCAAGAATTTTTTTCCAAGCCAAACTCCAATTTATCAAAGAAATTTGATCTCCACACGCTATGATTCTTCAATCCCAAGTATCTTAAACTTCCTCCAATCATCCAATTATCAAATCACATGGAATTTGGATCAAATCACAACAGATTCGATATCCTCCAACTAGTCCATGTCCAATGTGAAGCGTGTTGTTGATTGGTGGGCTGAAGATTTGACTGTCCTTCGAATCGATTTCTTTCAAAGGGTTCTCATTGCAATGATGGCAAGGGGATTCAAACAATACGCTCTCGGTCCAATACTAATGCTATATACACAAAAATCTCTTCGTGGGTTGGTGAGTTCTTACCCCATAAACATGGATTATTAATCATGTGAGCTAGGTTCATATATTATTATTATTATTATTATTATTATTATTATTATTATTTATTTATTTATTTATTTTTTTCATTTCAGGAAATTTTTGGGAAGGGTAAGAAGAAAATTGAGGCAAGAGAAGAACACGAGAAACGGGTTGTTTTGGAAACAATAGTTAGTCTTCTGCCAAGAGAGAAGAACGCTATGTCAGTTAGCTTTCTCTCGATGCTTCTTCGAGCTGCAATACATCTAGAAACAACAGTTGCTTGCAGGCTCGACTTGGAAAAGAGGACGGCCTTGCAACTAGGACAGGCCGTGTTAGACGATTTACTAATTCCTTCTTACACTTTCACCAGCGATACATTGTTTGATGTTGAAACTGTGCAGAGGATAATGATGAATTACCTAGAATATGAAATGGATGGGAATAGATCAGGATACAATGCAGACGACGAGTATATTTCTCCTTCACAGAGTGATATGGAGTGTGTCACGAGGTTAATGGAGACTTATCTTGCTGAAATTGCTTCTGACCGCAATTTATCTGTCTCCAAGTTTATCAGTCTTGCCGAACTTATTCCTGAACAGCCCCGAATAACAGAAGACAGAATGTGTAGGGCCATTGATATCTACTTGAAGGTTTGTACATTGTCTAAATTTAATTTCTGAATCCCTCACCGATGAAACAGAGCAAATATGATTTTTGGTCGACATGAAAATTTAAGATACGAGTCTATTATGCTTAATTTTTATACTAATGACGTGATTTTTTTGGACTGCTTTGATACTTCTTGTGTTTTGCTTATTCCGACAAAGTTCGATCACTTGATTTGTAGTGAAAGTTGGAAAATCTTCGCATAAACTATTGAGTCAAAAGTTTCCTATTAAGAATCTTTTCATTTTCCATTTTCATCTAATTTACCCCTTAGAAATCCTCTCTTACTGAAAGCAAATACCTTTTTCACCTCTTCATAATTTAATAGGAGTAATTGTAAGCTTCGTGTAATTACTTTATAGAGAAATTATCAAGCTGCATATCTAATTCATCTGCTTCCTTATAAGTAATCTGCAGGCTCATCCCGCATTAAGTGACATGGAGAGGAAGAAAGTTTGCAGTGTGATGGATTGTCAAAAACTTTCTCGGGAAGCTTGTGCACACGCAGCTCAAAATGACCGACTACCTGTCCAGATGGTAGTTCAAGTGCTGTACCACGAGCAACAATGCCTCAGGGAAGTCATGGACAGCAGCCTCAATGATTCTCCTCCTCGTCCAACTAAAGCGAATCAATTCTCCATTGACATCCACCCTGTATCCGACGAGCTCTCAACTCTACGTAAAGAAAATCGGGACCTGAAACTTGAGTTGGTGAAAATGAAAATGAGACTGAAAGAAATCACAAAATCTGATGATCCTAAAGCATCAATTGGTAGTCCCTCAGGCACTCGTCTATCCTTTGATAAGCCTTCTTTGCCTAGAAAATCATTCATAAGCTCCGTGTCAAAAACACTCGGCAGATTTATTCGGGCTGATGGAATCGTACCTCAAAGCGCCAAACGTCAAAATAAACCAAGCAAAGATAGGCGACATTCCATATCATGATACATTTGGTTCGTACTCTATCCTCTTAATATCAAATGAAGATACCTTCATTGCATTGTTTTTATCTTGAGAAAAGGTCCTGGATTCTGTATTTTTCTTTTCTTTCCTCTGTGATATATGTGTAAATCGTTGTGCAAGTGCATTTTATTCATATCTGTAAAATATAATGAATAATATGCTTATAATTGCTTCTGTCCTGTTATTGATTTGATGAGTTGGGCTATACCTATACACAATACCAGAAGCACTACTGGATCCTCCTTTTCTTTTTTCCTTCTTCTGTTAGTGTCTTGATATATGCTGGATTAAAATAGGAGTCATTGTGCTTATGTTATCGGTTTCAGACAAAATATTTAGCTAAGGAAAGAGAATCTTAATGATGCTTGATCTTTTAACTAATAGTATTAAGAACAGGGCTAAATAATAAAAACGAGAAAATAAGAGCAATATGAAAAATAATGGATCACACAAGTATACAAGATTTATATGGAAAAGGAGGAGAATTTCAGTATACCAAGAAACTAAAATTGTTTTACAAGATTTGATACTCACAATCTAAATCTAAACAATCCTCTTACGTTTTTAATGTATATAACAATGATCTTATTGTTAGTTGAGCTTGAGAAGAGCCTACACCTCGTGGAGTATTTATAGGAGCCCAATCTTGAAGTTATGGATGAAGTAGAACACAAAAACCGCATCAGAAACCATTTAGGAATAAAATTCTTTTTATATTAGTGGAGTTGAGGCGCCACCAAACGGCTTTGGGCACCGCTTCGCCCATGCCCCGGCACCCACGCCGCTGCCTCCTTTTACGCTGCTGGCGCCTAGACGCCCTGTCTCAAACTCAATGCTTCCAAAACATTTCGTTATCCATTCCAAAATATTTTTCCCAATCAAACTCTCAATCCATGATGAAATTTGATTCTATATCTATCTGGACTTCCAAACCAAAATTATCTAAGCTTCCTCCATGTATCAAACTTTCAAATTACAAGGAATTTGAGTGACAACATAACAAATAGGATGTTGTTTAAGGATATAAACTAACATGCGTACTCTGAAGGCTTCCTCTTCCTCACCAATGTACTTGATGCCTAACAAAGTTTTGTGGGTGAATTAGAGGATTAATTAAGGATCAACTCCCCCAACCCCACCTAAAGAAAAAGAGGAAAAAATAGACACAAAAGACCCTTTCAAAGAATAAAGATAAACAAAGATCGATATCTTAGCCTCTAATAGGCAGACCAACCGCACAGTCTGAACTGAGTCAAAAAGGACTGCTCACCCCGTCGAATTTACTCTTCTAGGTGGATCCATACTCTAAAATTAATAGGTTGATTTTCTCGGTTTAAATCATAAGGAAAAGCCAGAAAACACAAGAGACAATATAGCAGTTCTCTCATTTTCTCATCTAAACGAAATTATCAGATAATATTTAACTTAAGAGATCAGAGTTCAGTCATTACATATAATTGTGGGGCAGCCTTGTATTTTGGAATTGGAATCTAATGTTCATTTGGTGGTAGACACCTCAAGACACTTAAAAGTTATTGCTTAAAGGAATCATCTTCTCTGTGGTAGGTATCAAATGAAAATCATGAACAAAGAAGAAATTAGGAAGGGTCTATTTCACTTGTGGCATGTATAAAATAGTATTTTAACCAAGTTGAATACAGGTTTTAGTAGATCAGATTCCTTCAATCTTGTTTGCACATTATAAGGAACCATGTCTGTATCATGACGGAGGCTAACTAGTGAGTAAACAAAAAATTTCCTTGTCAAGGTTCAAGTGTTCATTCGGCTAGTCATTGGGCTTAAGTGAAGATTCTATGACATATTTGGTACGTTGAATTGAACATGATTAAGAAAGTGAGACATATTATATAATTATGAATAATTCTATGTGTACAGACAAATTTTCTACAGAAAAATTACAGATACTCACATGGGGTGGGCCCCATGTGAATTAAATATTGTAAATTAAAAAAAGGGCCCCACCTATTGTGTGTATTCTGTAGAATGTCTGTATGTTTATTTTCTGTAAACATAGCACGGCTCTATAATTATAGTGTCTAATCTAGTTTAGCTCTGTGTATCAATACAAAAAGTTCAACATCCTGTCGTCATCCGGTGGCTACAGAAAATCTAGTTTCCTCCAATGGATCACTATTACTTGTAGTGTGACATCTCCTCCTTACAACTTCAGCTGCGATATCTTTACTCTTTGATGAGTTCACAAGGTGCACGAGAAATCGACAAACAATTGCACAGATGAATTTGAAGATATAACTCTTGGAATGGAGGACAAAACATGCCCAGCTAAACATGTGGATATTATATATTACAAACACAAATCTTGCTGTAAAGTGGATTTACAAACTCAACAGCTTTTGAGAGATGCCCGAAATCTTGGAAAAATTAGACTTTTCGGAAAGGTGATTTTCACAAGAATAGACAGAATTCTAAAGGAAATAATTAATAAATAAATATTTCTTGTTTGATTCCAATCTTATGTTAATAAATACTTGGGTTTAATCTAATGACAGGACATCAGCATCGACAAATCCATGTGGGACAGTTTTGGAGTCTTGGGATTCCCATAGATATTTTTGTGAACAATAATGATAACTGAACATACTCAAAGACAGGAAGATAATGGACAAACTAACTTGAAAGCACATGTTACGTGTTTCCTTATTTTTGAACATATTTTTAAACATGTTTGTGTACCATAATTGTTTTGTGTAAACCGAGTACAAGCAATCTTTGGCTATAAACTCAATCTAAGCATCTCCTTAGTATATCCATATGTTGATGGAAAATACGACGTGCTGGTCGTAGTGGATCTCTTCCTTCTTAAGCAAGGGTCCAGCTGTAACTCTGGGACCCAACTCGATCTTGTCATAGACTACCACTCAAACAAGGCAATGCGCCGTTTCTTTGAATAAAGAAATGGTTGATTAAAAAATTATAGTGGAAATAGTAAAAGCAAGTAAACAAGTCAGGGAAAAAGATCCCATTATAAGTAAAAACTAGAAAATGAAATCCGATCAATATTCACAGAATAAGATGACAATAGGAAGTCTACAGACATTATTGTACTGACATGGGATGAAATTTGTTCTCCTTTCTCAACTCATATTCAGGCTTAAAACCTGGAAAAACCAAGGTGGAGCATTTAATCTATCCTTTCCCAAACGTTCTTCCTCCTCAGAACTATTTTCCCTTCCTCCAAGGAAATTAAGATTTGATACAGGAATCCCTAGTCCCCATTTCTGCTGGTTTAATGATTCTTCTCTTGCAAATCTTCTTGTTCTCTTTACATGGTTTGATCCAGTGGAGGAAGAAGAATTAATGCTCGGCCAGGAACCTGATTCCGGTGATGTTTCAGTAGCTTTTCCTCTCGTGTAATAGCTTTTCAGGCCTAATGTCAACTCAAGGTCATTGTAATCTTCAATTTCGAGCACTCTACTGTCATCTGATTCTGCTATGAACTCTCCAGCAGGCTGTTCCAAGTCTGGACATTTCATGGCCTTTGTGGGAATATCGTCATCATCATTGAGCTTATTGGAATGAATCAAGTAATCCTGCATGTTTCGCCTATTTTTGGCAGTTTCTCTCATAAGCATCTTCTGAATTTGATAGAGACGATGAAGTTCACAAACCTGGAAAATTAATTTAAAGATTAGAACACTAATTGAGCCGTAAAAAAGATTCTAGAAAAGACATATAATTAGACTAAATCCCGATATAGCAGGCGAAACATAGTATGGGAAGATAAACCTACCTGCTCTCGAAATGTTTCCTCGTGCTTCAACATGGCCATTTTCATGCATTCCCTGTCATTCGAATCAAGGAGCTTCTCCATCAAAATTCGAAAAAACAAAAATAGAAAGATTTTTGAAGTCTTAATGTGCTTGGATCTTTATCAGGATTGTGTAGTCATTTTGAGATGATATTAGCCTTTCTTATATTCCTCGTCCTGTACATACAGAAAAATGGCAAAAGATTCAAGAAAAATAGTATTACTTAATAAATTAAGACAGCAATCAAAGCATATACCAAGCTAAGGAGAGGCCATGAGAGTTTTAGTCCATATGATTTTTTAAGGTACAATATAATCGTTTTTTCCTTACAAAGTATCATAATGTTTGGGCCATGATAATTATTCACATATGAAAATATCTCTCAGCATGGCTTCACATCATCTTCATAAGAAAGTGATGCGTATTTATCACGTACTGACTAGGATATTTTTCATCGAGTTCACACCAATTTGTTTTTTCAAGGTTTAAGTTCAAATCAAGTGTTTTCTCCCATTTTCCTTTTAGGGTTTATATATATATATATCTGTGCGTGTGTGTGTGTGTGAAAATTTTATGTAGAAACATAACAAATATGCTCGATTCATTAGAAAAATGAAATCCATGTTGTTAGAATTGGATCGGACTGGCCAGTTCGACTCAAAAATCACGAATGGGTCTAAAAAAAAGTCAAGTTATATAACATCCTTAAAATCTAAATCTTTATGACTCAAACGAAGGAAAATATATATTGGTAATTAGGCCGATACACTTCTCTCTTATAATCTACTCATAAAAATCAAGCAAGATTTGTTTCATCTGGTGTATTATATATCTTCAAGAAGAAGAAAATGTAAAGAAGATACTGTAAACAAGTTTCAAAACCAAAGATTTCATAATTTTTGTTCTTCACTAAGAATCAGTAACTTTACTTACCTTGTAGGAAACTCCTGAATCCCAGTTGTAACCACTTATCCTTCGTAATTTCAGCTGCAAATTTTTTTTTCATATCCCCTTTGGTAGATGTATCAGCTGAAGAATAATTTAAGAATCTGTATCTATACACAGAAATCAAAGCAATTGCTTGTAGCGTATGGGTTTTGATGAGGGCATGCCAAACAAATCCCAGTGCATTAGCCAATCTGATTTAAGCTTTGTGGAAGAGGTGCCCAGACATGTCCAGCACTGCAAATACTACACAAATCGTCGAGGGCCCTTTAGACAAATCGTCAATGTAACAACGTAGTGAATCACATGCACCAAGGAATTCTATATGATATCACACACACACGTTACTGTATATGTATGTGTGTATATACATAAATCCGTTTTTACCAGTGAGGGAGACATGAAGGTGGCGTACAATTGGATCTTGACCGTACGTTAAGTGAGAACATTCATGGATTGATCCAAAAGTTGATGACCATCATAGGATCTCGACATAATATTATCATTAAAGAATTTTAAATTATTGTAGGCATAGAACTATGTACAAGGATAAAAGGGTTTGTGTGATTTAGAGGGACGTATTTGAATGGAAAGAGATGCTAAATTGACTCACGCAACAGAAATTGCATTTTTGGAAGAATTAAGCTGGTAGTACATGACACTCTTTGTTGTGTTAAAATCGAGATCGTTAATTTAAATAAGTATTGTTAAAATCAATAGTAAAAATATGTGTCATATCAAATAGTGTAATAACGCTGGTGTAAGCAGAGCAAAACTTTTTGGAAGGTTAACTTTTAATGAAATAGAGTCTGCAAAATTTAAATTTGATTTTTATACTTAGAAATTTTCATTTGAGTTTTATTTTCTTGCATTTATTTACGTGCGTTTTAACAAAAAAAATAATAATAAATATCAATTTTTTGTTTGAAGTCTAGCCAATTGCTCTTATTTGGTCCCAAATATTTTTAAAAATACATTTTTTTCTCTCTTAATTTCAACCACATATTTTCAATAAAATACCACAAATTAAAAAGTTTTTCTTATTTTTTAATTACATATTCTCCATCAAAATACTATTTCAGAATATATTTTGAACAAAAAATTATGGTTCAAACATGCGCATAATCTTAACGGTTCTTGATGAGCCAAATTGATTACTATAAAAAAATAATCCAAGTTATGGTACAATGATTGATGTAACCTCATGTGGATGAGGATTAGATTAAGGAACAATTAATCTTTATCTTTATGTAAATATTAATAATTATGGGCCGTATTTATTGACTTTTGTTATAAATATTGGGAATTTAAATAAACATACAGCAGGGTGGCAGAACACTCGAGGCCCTATAGTAGCATGGCAATGTGCGATTTGGTAGGATGTTACAACTCCACTTATTTCGGGAAGGGGCTGAAATTTCTGTTCTTCCTAAAAGAGTTTTTTGGGATTTTTTAAAAGTTGTTTTAGTCAAATAAAATATGTTTATAAGATTATCCAAACTTGTAAAAAATTATTTTTGACGTGTTTAAATAATTTTATGAAAATATCTTAAAAATCCTATATACAAGTCCATAATCGTATTATAATATGGGACCTAGCTAGAGCAAATGATGAAAGAAAGAAAACTGGGACCTAGCGAGAGTCCGGTAGCACGCGTTGCCGGTGCAAGGAGGTGCAGGAATTTTGGGGTGGGGACAGGGGTCTAGTGGAGCATTAAGGTAGTTGTTAGTTGCAAGAGCAGCAAAATTGAAGTTTATAAGCCTGAGTTGATTTTGCACTCTATGGATAATAAACAATAGTGAATCAAATCAGAACGCATCGATTATATTTTTAAATTAAGCCTTTATTTGTCTACCATTAAAAAAAATTGTTTACTACAGTAAGATTTTCCAACACACATTCACCCAATAAAATATTCTACACATAAATCAATAAAATTACTTTAAATTCCAACCACACATTCTCCAACAAATACTATTCATTACACCATTTCCACCCCTCCAAATAATAAGAAACAAACAAGCCCTAACAGTGCAGTGGTGATGAAAGATTTGAGTTTACGATTTAATTTTACAAGACATTTGAGTCCTCCACTTTTAATTCTCTTATTTCATTTACGGATTTCATTCAAAAAAAAAATGTTAAAACATCATATGCATGAATAGAAATGATCCATTTATTATTATACTAATTGAAATCTTATATTGCCTTCTTTTGTAGTTCTTTTCGTTGCCTCGTTCCCTCCACTTACGTCCTTTCTTTACTCTCATACACAAAATACTATTATCATTTATTTACATGGACAAGAATATTTCTCGAATAGATCATAATCAACAAGTAATTTCGAATCTCTCCAATAAGATTTTCATACAAGTCGTATCAAAAATATTTATTGTACTCTCAGAATATGAAACTTAATACCCTCTTTTACTATTTAATTGATATGTGTATTAATGGATATATTTCGAAAGTACCGAAATTTTTTCCCCAATATCTCATTAGGACACTTCCCAGTTTATCCTTGGCTCCTCCTTTTGACCTTTCTGTTTTCATACTACTAAAATTTATTCTTTTCTTTCAACATTAAACTGGAGATGAATTAAATGGAAAAGAAGAGACACCTCAATTGAAAAAAATTCATTTACTTTTTTCGCCAATAAATAGGTTCGATTAAATTTATAAGCATGAATATTTGGTCGCACGATAATTTGTTTGAGGATGACTCCATAAAAATATGTGATTAAAATTAATTGTTGCATTTGACTTAAATCAAAATCTTGATTTTAATTTGTATCAAACAATTACTAAATATGATTAGAAAGCAACACTGAAAAATCCCCTTCACAGACTTCCTGAATAAGGTAGTGCAAAAGATTTATAGATTGAGTTAAACATTTAAATAGCACCTGACTGCTACATGTTTTGATGAGCAAAGCACCTGAATGAGAAAAAAAATGAGTGTAAGAGAAAAGTCATGACTCGATACGGTCCAATATATCAACGAAGACGTGAAATAAACAGTCATTAGAAAAAATTGGAACTGACAGTAAATTTGGAGAAAGACAATTTTCCCCCTCAATACACAAAGTTCAATCCTCAAATGTTCGACCATCTTAAACTCAGCAAACTCGAATGTGAATGTAATATTATGAAATGCTTCAATCTGTGGACCCACCCTACACCATTACCGTGCAAGAGAGCACCTCATTTTGGGAATTTACTTAATCATGCACAGCGGAAATAAAATAATTTTCAATTTCCACCACGGATCTGCATTTTGTTTAGATAGAAACTGTGTAGTCATGACTCGATACGGTCCAATATATCAACGAAGACGTGAAATAAACAGTCATTAGAAAAAATTGGAACTGACAGTAAATTTGGAGAAAGACAATTTTCCCCCTCAATACACAAAGTTCAATCCACAAATGTTCGACGATCTTAAACTCAGCAAACTCGAATGTGAATGTAATATTATGAAATGCTTCAATCTGTGGACCCACCCTACACCATTACCGTGCAAGAGAGCACCTCATGTTGGGAATTTACTTAATC